>BJBW01007496.1:30666-43736 GCA_004320125.1 Scolopax mira | reverse complement strand
GGGGGGGGGGGGGGGGGGGGGGGGGGGGGTGTGTGTTTCGCAGCGATTTCCCTGGATTTGATTTAAAAAGACGCAGCGGGAGTCGGCAAAATTCACGTATCGTGGGGTTAATGCGGGTTAGGACGGAGCTATTTGTAACGCACAGAAATACTGCATACCAAACACACACATCTGATTTCTTTTAATCCCAGCTCGGGTTTTGGTTGGTGGGTTTTTTGGGGTTGGTTTTTTTTTTTTTTTCAACATAAATCACTTCGTTAAAACGAACGGCTAAAACAGCTGGTTTAGACACTCTCGAAACATACCAAAAAAATCTGCTTTAGATGCTCTAAGTGAGCAATGAAAAGTGCTAAGTGCAACTAGTCTTACAGGAGAGAGAAGGAAATAAACCCAGTTTACCTCCAAACACAGGTCACGGGCTCCACCAGCCCACGCCAGGCCTGAAGCTGCTCCTCTCACATCTTCATCTTCTCCTTCTTGGGGTTCCTCAACTTCCCCTACCCCTTCTCTGGGTATAGGCAGGTGCCCGGCTGTGTGGTGTGGCCAATTAAAGAAGATTAAAGAGTCAAACTTCCCCACCAATAAGGAATGGAAGTGGAGCAGGTAATTTGCAGTGCCTAATTGATGCAATCATGGCCCTGCAAAGGGCTGTGTGGGGCAGCTGTGGGGCACAGGATGACTGGGGCACATTGACTTGTCCCAGTGGCCATGCAGTGCCCAGCCAGGCTGCTGCCACCGCTCTCATTTTGGACCAAAGACACCTTGTGATGTCCTTCCCCATATTCTCCTGCCACATTTCCACATGCAAAACCTTTCAGGAAGCACCAGGAAGAACCAAAAGCTCCTTCCTCCACCCCTGCCCTCAGCAGTGCTCCCTGGAAAAGCCAACAAAGGTGTTTCAGAAATCAATTAGACCATACCCTTCCTATTAATAAAGTGAATAAAATCACTAAAATGCAGCACTGGGGGCAAAGAGACACACTTTATGTCATACTGACAGACTAACCCACTCCCAGCAACCCTACAATTTGGGGCACCACCACTCCATCCTCGTGGTTGCTTCACCTGTGCACTGGTGGTCACCTGCAGCCACTTGGTTTCTGCATTGCAAACAAAAATAAAAGCAGATTTTAAGTCCTCATTGAGAGGGGCCTTCATGTGATTTTTTTTTTAGGTTTTCATATCTGCTTTGGTAGATTTAGTGGGGTTTTTTTGTGAACCTTCTCAGAAATCCTACAGCCGTCCCTCCTTGCCGTAGGCACCGCGCAGGGAATCCGCTGGTACAGCCCGAGCACAGGGACCCCAGACGAAGGCTCATTCCAGCCCCAAACCCTCTGACAATTAAATATACTGCAAAAAGGGCACAGACACATCCAGGCTCCCTATTAGGAAAAAACACTCATGTGCTTAGTTTTAAGCATGTGGTTAAATCCATTCTTCTTTGCAAAATCTTTTGAGACATAAGCACATGCCAAAGTGCATTCCTGAGTAAGGATGCTGCCCTGAACCCCAGCCATAATTCATTAAAACCCAAGGTGCATTTATCCTACTTTTTCCCGTGAGCTGGGAGGGGGGAAAAAGGGGGAGAGGAAAAAAAGAAAACAAGCAAAGAATTAATTTTGATTTGAAACTGATCTATGGTGACAAGGGGCATTTGGTTTTGTTGAAGTAACTAGAAGTGGGAAGTGTTTCAGAAGATATCTAAATAAATCTCCTTAAAGGGGTTTCTCTCTCTCTCTCTTTCTTTCTTTCTCTCCTTTTCCCTCTAATTACCCATGTCTGGTAGTCTTGGATCTCAACCCCTTGTTATTTAAAATACATATTCATGGAACTATATTTTACAGTTGCACTGTTCTGGTTACAAAATAGCTTCTACTTTTCTAGGACATAATTTCATTTTGTTTAGCCAAGAATTCATTAAAGAAGCTATAAATAACCTCCTTTAAATATTTAGCTGTGAATAGAGGGTGGACTGGCATTGATGGCTTATTTTAGTACTAATGCAATATGCTTTAAAAAAAAAAAAAAAAAAAAGTCTGCATTTGAGCATGAATCAAGTTAATCATTAACACTTTCAACGTGATTCTCAGGATCCACTTAAAACAGAGATTGCCCCCTCCCAGCAGGAGAGCTTTGGGCACGGGACAGCTGCACAACTTTCCCTTCAGATTTCCTTTCAGCAAACCACAATTTGCTCCCTATCGCAGGGAAAAGGCAGCCCCACGCTTCCAGTGAGCTATCCCACCACCACCACCACCAAGGGGGGACCCTGGCTACTGGGCCCCCCCGAAAATCATCCAGTTTTCTGCCCACCAAACTACCTCACCTTGCCAAACCCCGAGCAGAGGACGTGGGAGTCAGATGGAGCCCAGCTGTTTTTAAAAGTCACCTTAGAAAAAGAAGTGCCGGTGCCTTCCCTTGGCTTTTAAGCACAGAGGGGGGAAAAAAGGGTTGGAAAAGGGGGAGCTGGTTGTGGCTCTGTTTTAAGGCAGGAGGCTGCACCATGAGCTCCCCTGAGAGCAAAGGACACCAGTGTGAGGAGCGGCTGTTTTAGGGGAAGGAGAGGACACGGCGATGGGTGACGTCCCGCTCGTGGACAGCCAAGACCTGGAAAACCAGAAGCTGGTGGCTCTGGGGGTGCCTGTGTGCAAAGCCACCCAACCGGGGCAAAAACAAACCCTCCTCACACCCCCCAAGGTCCTTCCACCTCATCTTCTCAGGCAGTGGTTCGGTGATGTCAGTTAGAGAGTCCCACCAGTTTCAAAGGCACTCCAGCTCCCCTCTGCCAACCTTTTCCAACCTTTCCTCCTCCTCCTCCTCCCTCAACACATCGCCCCTCTTGCGGGACAGACCCGCTGAGAAACAGAGGAGGGAACTCGACGGCTTCAAAAAAAGCCATGCACCTATTGCCATTCAAGGGGTGGCCCAACAAAAGCCACGCCAGCAGAAGGGAGGTGACAGCAAGACAGGCAGGAGCTGCTGGGCAGGGACTCCTAAAGCCAGGATGGCTCCCCATCAGGAGAAGGACACACAAAAGCAAACCCCAATCGCTGCAGCGCCGTTGCATTTTGAAATAAAGTTGAAGCATTAAGACATTTTTCCTTAGTGCCGACTCCCTCTGGGCATTCCCAAGACTATTACAATGTTTTCTGAGTATACAAAAGAACTGGGAGATTTTGTAATCAGAGTCTGAGTTTATGCTTCTCTCCTTAAGAGCATTCAATTTCCATGGACATTCATTAGCAGGAGGTTAAAACACAATGGCAGAAGAGAATGGACTGCTTTTATGTCCATGTGGTAGTAAAAACTTCAAGCTGGAATAAAAAACCTCTCCGTGTCGTTTCCAAATTAGTAGTAAAGCAACCAAAAAAACACACAACTCTCACAGCTTTTTTACTGAAAATTTAATTTTACAAAATACCCTTTTCCATCAAAGAAACTTCCCTGCAATGTACATGAACCCAGCGGTTTATAGATCTGTACAGTGAGATATCAGAGAGGTTTGAAAGAAGGAAAAAAACTTTTAGCAGACACCTAGTTGCAAAACCTACAACAATGTGAATACAAGTGTGTCTTAAAATGCTAAAGCAAGTAATGCAATATAATTGGTGTATCTATTTGAAACGTGAAAAGTTTCCTTAAAATGGTCCATATGGTATGTAGAACATCACAGCTGGCACAAAACTGCCTGTATTTAGGTTTAAACACAAAAACAATGTATGTAAGGAACAGTTTTTGAAAAAGAAACCCAAGTGCTGCTATCATAAGGCAAACATAGACAAAGGTGCTGACAGCACGCAGGGAAATCGACAAAATAAGATGAATTCTCAAGTGTTCAAACACCCAACTTTTTTTTTTTTTTATTATAATGTTGCCAATAAACGTTGAAAAGAGAACGAACGCCAAATTAACACAGGACACCCTTTTAATTAGGAGGCAGAACGCCTATGGTTTTACAGGGCCTCGCCAGCCCCGAAGCTGGGCAGCACCTAGTTACTCTGCTGCATCCTGGAGGCTTTGAATTTTGAAATCCTCTTTGTCGTTTCTTCTGCTGTTTCGGACAAAACTTCCTCCGATTTCCGCTCCAGAATGGTGGGCAGGACGGGGTGAGCAATGACTGGGTGCGGAATTAAGGAGGGAGACAAAGGCTCCTTTTCTATAACAGTTCCGGAAAATGCCTAGAACAGAAGAGAATACTCAAAATGAGCTTATAAAATGCAAATGTGAAGCTATGCCCATAAGGTCATTACCCTATATTAGCCTGATTAGGACTGTTATTTCTTTTAATCAGAAGTAAAGAAATATCTTTAAATCAATGATTGTTCCTCACATAAGTAACCAAATTGTAATTAACCTCAAAATATAGCTTGTTCAAAGATGACTGAATGAAAGACAGTGTCTTAAAAGTACTACTTAATCTCATTCCTACTGCATAAATGATCTAAAAATTTGCTTCTTCACTGACACACGCTCGAGAAATAAACCAGCTGATGTAATATATAGTTTCATTTTGGATAAGAAATGGAGAGATTTTGCAAAGTTGGAGTATGTCAGCATTTCCATCATACGTCATATTTTATGACTTAATATATTGTAATTGCATCAAGCTGACACATTGCATACGAATTGGCAAGCACATATTTTGTTTGTTCTTTTCTCCTTACCAAATATGATCAAAAAATGGTGAAAGCAATTTACACTTAAGAGAACGGCAAACTTGCTTCCAACTATTTCTCTCCACAAAAGGTCTAATAAAAGCATTTAATGTTAAAAGTTATAATTTATATGGAGCCCATTATGAGATTTAATCCTTTTTAACTTAGCTGAGAAAAGGCCGTGATTCTTGGAAACCAGTGGGGGAAAAAAAACAACTCAGAACTACTTTTCATAAACATATTTAAGAACAAATCACCCTACTATGCATTGAAAACACAATTCTGAATGCCTACGGACAAGGGGAAGCAGTTCACATCTGAGGTTTGATGCTCATACTGGGCCCAAAGGAATGCACACCAGATTTATTAACTCTGCTTAGTTCTGCTTTTCCATAACTCAGTTACCAAGAAAAACAGAGCAAAACAAACCAGCCATTCTTTTCTTGCAGGACCTGCAAAAAAGCAGTGCTTTTTTGTTTTCTGCTCCAATAGCCAAAGCATGCCTAAAGCCTTGCCCGTACACAACTATGTTCTTTTAACAACACACTCATTTTCAAAAACAGGTAAGCAAAACACAACCTACGAAAATCATGGTAAAATTAGAAGAAAAAAAAAAAAAAAAAGAAGAAGTTAAGCGTGTTGCAAACGGTCATGGAAAAATAATGTATTTCAAACACCCACAAAAACAACCAAAAGCAAAGCAGCAGCATTTAAGAAGGCATGTCCTGGGCTGGAGTGTTGTGATCACTCTCCTTTGGTTACTTCAAAAATACATTTTGTTATAGGGAATAATCACACCATATTCAGAAAATGGGCTAATGGGTAAGATCAAGAGTGTACTTGGATGTTTTATATAAATACATTCCTGAAAGTATCCAACATGAAGTGCTAACTCTACAGATGGATCTTGCACCATGAACCGTCACATTCCGCCCAGATTTGTCTGTAACTGTTTGTATGAAAAATGATGATAAATAATAGCTTTTACAGGGAATTCATTTCTTGTCAAAAATAATTTTTCTAAAAATAGTGTTTTCATTGAACTTACCCATTGCATTGGGAACTACTGAAAACTCAGTTTCATCTACCTTGGGAAAATTAGTGTAAGTTCTTACAAAATAAAAATGAAGAATACTCTATGCCATGAAATTCTGCACGGCAGCTACATTTAATTCTCATCCTCACCCAGTCACTAAGCAACTGTACATTTCCCTCTTTATCCTACAGTCTCTTTCCTTTATGATGAAGCCCTGAACTTTCCAAATGTGTGAAAGCAGACTTGTTTGGGATCACTAATGGCACTCGTCTGGAATAGGATGAGTAGAGGAATAATGCTTCCTTCCCCATGGCAATGCCTTTGGCAAGTCCAAATAATCACTCAGATATTTGTGTGGTTTTAAAACTTACCACCACCACCTGGAAACTGGCTGTCTAGTAGCTGTGCACCAGGATATTGCTAAAACATGGGTTACAGAGAATTCACTCCTCCCTCTCGTTAACTATGAAGCACAGATTTTTAAATTTTTTAATATATATTACTTTTTGTCAGACCTTTACAGAAGAGCTTCAGGTCTCAGGGAAGTCACCTGACTTGTCTCCTCTGCTCTGGCCCTAGGATGTGTATGACAGAAGCTGGTCACCTGATAATGTCCTTCTGAAGCAAAGTAGGTAGGAGTTAGAAAATTATTTTAAAGAAATCAAACTGATGGTATAGGCAACTACAGTCATTAGATTTCTCATTTTTATCCCTGCCAACAATCAATAATTAATTAAAAACTGTACCTCAGTTGTCCCTGAAGAGGGAGGAGGCTTTTTCAGTAGCTGCTGCTGCCCCTCCTCCTCCTCTTCCTCCAGAATGCCTTCGCTGTTGTCACTCTGAGTAGCTTCATCACAGCTTACACTCCTCTGAACTCCTCGTCTGTCATCAAACTCAGCAGCACTGTTCTCACTGGTATCGCTACAAACACTGTTCTCTCTGCTTCGAGACTTCAAAATTGATTTACGAGGGACATATTCTCCATTCACAACATCAACAAAGACTCTATAAAGGAAAATGTTAGCTTTAATAAACCATTTCAGGATCAGATGACAAATTTACAGTGATCTTGCCTTGTCTTTTGTACAAATTAATTATGATGTGCTTTTCCAACTTTTTTGCTGCAGAATTACAATACTGTACCTTTAGAGGCATTTTATTTACCAACGTACAAGAATCAATTCTGCAAAACAAACACCGATGTGCCCTTTATTCAAGCATTAAGTTGGTACACTCTTCCAGCAGAAAACGTATAGCTCTTTGAAAAGTGTTAGAAAACAGACTAATGTGAGTTACAAAAAGTTAGAAAAAAGGTAAATTAAGTAATTGTCAGGGTTGTTTCTGTCAGAAAACAAGGTCACAATGGCGGAGGGTTTTTCCAGAATGAAGCCCTTGTCAAACGTGGAATATAAAAACAAATATTTGAAACATTCAACATGAAAAGGATGAAGCTTTTTCCTGACAGGTGCCATAATCTTCTGCTTTCAGTTTTTAAAAAAAAAAGTTAAAATCATCTTTTTAGATTGGATGAACACAAAGACACGTTTCGAGCATTTCACTGAATTTCACTGAATTTGTTAGGTTTTTTAGGTGACTAGAGATCATTTAATCCAATTCCCCTGCTGAAGCAGGATTGCCTGTAACAGACTATAAACTGATAAAGCCTCTTCCTACAATTTGTGCTCCAGCTCCATGACTTAAAGAAGTTAAGGGTTCAGAGAGGAAAAGGAATGGCATTAGAAGACAGTGCCAATTTTATCAAACTCATGAAGGAGGAGCCCAACGACTGGATAAGTTTTAAAGGTGTTACTTGTTTCTTAACAGATTTATTCATCAGGTACTCAAGGGAACACTTGTATCTCTACAGAAGATGGAGTTCCTTTGCAGTTAGCTCAGGACGAGTATCACGAAAGAATTCTTAACCCCATTTTCAGCCCCAGCATCTGTAATCACAGGATGGGTTTTAACTTTTCACAGTTTGTGACACATTTTTAAGATGTTTAGGTGCCTGAATACACCAACTACAAATGCGGTGTGATTTTCACAAGCACTTAATTAACCAATCTAATAGGTGTCTATCTTCACCTTTACACACCTAAATACCTGTTTTAACTCTCCTTAGTCACCTTAGTTTTGTATTTTATACAGTCCTCCAAGCCCAACATCGTTTCTCAAGCACTCTGAGGGTGGGTGTTCTACAGGTGAGCACTTCTTTTTACAGAGAATAGAGACAGCAATGGACCAAAGATCAGCAAGAGAAACCATGCAAAGAACAACGCGTATTCTGAAGATACAGGAAGGAAGAGATAAAACCCAGCAATTAGTAACTGGGGAAGGAGTAATAGATCTGGTCAGTTGCATTTGAAAACAAACACAGAAGCAAATGACAGGGCATTAACCAGAATCCCTAACAAGCTGCTCTATTCCTTTATGCAGATGATATACACTGGCAAATTTACCTCAACTGCAGAAGCTCTGAAAAAGTAGATAAATGATGAATTGCTAGTTGAAAAGGAAATTTTAAGCTCTGAAATGTTTTATGGATATGAAAGCATGACAACCATGCAGAAGCCACAAACTTTCATTTCAAAGTAGTAAATCCAGTTCCAGCTGTTTCTTGCAGGAAATAGTAGGCTCGGTTTCATACTACAGGTGAGCAGAAATGAAAAGAGAAGGTCTGTGGAGGGGGAAAGCTCACACATCAACACTATAAATTACTCACCGGTAAATGTCTGCTGGGGTTTTGATGTTGGGCAGTTCTGGAGCTGCGTGGCCATTGCCATTGCTGTTCTTCCTCTTACGCTTGGCCTCTTCTTTCTTTTCACTGAATTTCAAAGTAGTATTTTTTCCTGTGTTTATTCTTACCTGAAAATTGAAGACAAATGGTGGTCTAGAGCATAAAATCAACACTCATCAGGCTGCAGATCAACTGACTTCTGACATTCTCCTTTCCCAGCAGTTGGGGACTACGAAGCCTCCTTAAATTAAGCAAATGTCCGAGCAGTAGCATTCAGAGTGTGAACAGTTTATCCTCTGCCACTTGCACTAGGCCGGGGCATTTCTTTGCACTAATGTGCTTATTCGAACTCTGCTCAAGAGCCGAGCTCTCCAACACTCCATTTTAAGGCAAGTAAAAAGTAATTTTAAAAACTAGACAGAATTACTCCCTTTTACAACAGCCAGAAGCCAGAACAGCAAGGTACACGTTTCAAGATCACTTTATAAATGCCATATTTGAAAGCGCAGGATTATAAACAGTGGGTTTCAAGCATTTGAAAAAATCCATATAAATATCACCTACAGTTTGTATTCTAGATTATCTAAAATTTTCTATTTTAGATATAGTATGTATGTTTAACCAGTTGCGAGAAAGAAAAAAATTAATGAAGTACAAACCCTTTTAGGTTCAACAGTGTGAGAGAAAAAAATAGTTGGAACAGAGCTATCGCCAGCATCTATGTCATCTTCATCATCACTGTGATAATAAGTAGAGCCATTAACTTGGCCACCAAACAAGTCTGAATTTGTTACTTCTTTATGGAAGTTGCCCTGAGTAATACAGTCTTCTGCTCTATACGTCCCATTCAGATCTGTCCTCTTATCTTCCTTCTCCTCTTCAGAGGAGGTTGTATCTTCTCCATTTGTCTCAACTGTATCAGGCATCCTATGAAATGAAAAATATTTAAGTGAACTGAGGCGATCTGTACTCTTGAGAGACACAGGCATAATGAACAAGCCTGTGTGTTATTTTCTTGACCCAGGTACTATACTTTTAGCCAGACTGTGGAAGTTTTTTTATACTCTTATAATAGCAGTCACTATGACCTTTCCATGTCAACCAGAATTACCAAAACTGTGACATTCTGGCTAATGACATATGCATTGCTTTAGGATCAGGAAAGATCTAAGGATGTCATTAAACACTAGATGTGTGACTCCTACATTGTAAACGATGGATTCTCCTAGCCTGTGGGAAATGGATTTTCCTTCCCCCTTTTCTATCACCCCAAAGAAAAAACACTATAACCTGGACTGCTGTGGTTGCACAGAGGCAGATTTTAGCACATTTGGCCTTACAGTGCATTCATCTTCCATCCTTCTTCCACCAAATGCAATTTTAACTGCATCTGTCTAGTCAGCTCTTTGCACTTACAGAGAGATCCTCTGTGCACACACGGAATCCCACCCCTACAGCTTTCTGAACTCCAAACCTGAAGGTGCTACAGCAGTACTATACCTGTCAAGTTCACCAAGTATCTCTTCTTGTCTCTCGAGCTCTTCTAAGCGGGCCCACAGCTCCTCCTCCGACTGAAAACGGCCCATTGATTTCGTATCGCTTCCATTTGCTGGAAAATCTACCTCAAAAACATTTGATACTTTGGGCTTTGAATGAGGCTTGTGAGCAGTTCGGTATTTGCCTGTGTAACAAAAAATAAGATGCACTTACTAAAGGAATTGACCAAAAAAAAAGGGGGGGGGGGGGGGGGGGGGGGGGGGGGGCGTTGGGAAAGACCCACAAAGGAATTAATGAATATGGACAGAACATCTTCCATTTCAAATTATTTTTTAACTGTTTAAGTGAAACTGTCAAAAGACCAGAGCACCAGCACAGGGTAAAAATCTATGGATGTTACAGAAATACGGAGGCAAAGCCAAGATGTTTATTTACAAAGCAGGAGACACTGATCCTATGACAGTTTTATTACAATGGGGTGGGTTGTTTTTTTTTTTTACCTCCTGTGCCAAACAGTAGACTTTGATTTGCTCTGATAGATACCAACATGTGAATGTGACATTTGCTCACTGTCCCATTAATAGCACATTTTATTAACTGGGAAAGCAAACCTAGTTTGTGCTCTAGCTCATTTTGGTCAAAGTCACCTATATTTAAAGAGCAAAGTCTTTTTGGTTTGGGTCGTAATTTTTTAAAATTTACAATGAAGATCATTAAAAATGATCTCCAGAGTCGTCAGGAAAATCTATCCAAAATTTAGTCATCATGAATCACTTATTTTGGTGAGAAAGACCCGCTCTGAAAAGCATAAAAATACTGCCTTTCAAAAATAATAAATATAAACCCCTTTAAAGCTTCAGAGGTGACCTGAGGTATACACTTGTGAGTAAATGGTAGTCACTGACAAGTCCTTGCTGGCAATTAAAAGCTCTGCTACCCAGTAAAATGGTGCAGCCACTGAGGATGGGGAATACTTGTTGTGGTTTGAGTGCTGTCTGGCACGTAGGGAACAAACCACCCACCAACAGCCCTAATGCTTGTGCCCTGTCTGGGCAAAGGGCAGAACCACTGCTTTAACCCTTTCCCCCCCTCACGACAGCAGCTCCCAGCACCCCTACCTGCTTCTCTGCCATCCCAGACAGCTTCCCGAGGGAAGTTCCCCCCTCTCTGCCCACCAGCACCCCCCGAGGAACCTGCATCTCTTTCTATTACCCAACTCCCTGGCCATTTTTTAAAAAAAATTTGAGAACTCGTGGCTTAAAGTTATCCTTATTCAAATATGTCGGCTTATACTTTAATCCTGAGTTAAATACAAATTCAATAGAAACATTAAAAAGCAAACAGGTGACTAAGTAATGTTGGAATGTGCGTCCCCTACTCTTCCACGGGATAGCATTTTTCATCACCTCATTAAGAAAAGGCTGAAACGTATTTTATTGAGATTTGAATATAAATTGAGGTAAGTGAAGCAATCAGAGTAGCTTGTGAGGATTTCGTTTGGTATAATTACAAAATTAATAAATAAAATTTGGAAGCATTAGTTAACAATCTATTTCAATTTGATTTTCAGATTGTGCCCTCCCGATTTCTTTCTCTTACCCTTCAGTATTAACCACTGACTTTACTTCCAAGGTAAGCACATGCCTTCCTGACTGCCAGCACTTCAACATGCCACTGATTTTCCCTCCTAGTTCTAGGAAAACTTCTGTAAATTAGGAAACTGGGTCAGATCTCAAAGATAACAGAGAATAACCACTTGCTGCTCCAATATCCACTGTGCTCACTTACTGTTAGTACAAAGCACCACCATTAACTTCATACTTTAACCAAAAAAAGTGAAATACTAAAATCCAGAAAAATTGGGAGTCAGCAATAAAATAATGAGATGCTCAGGATACTTGGTTTTGTCTTCCTCAGAGATTCAGCCTGTATCTGTGCGAAAAAAATACAATTCCTAGGCTGATAAAGTCCAGTCTACTTCAAAATAATCATTAAGTTGTTCTTTTAGCTACTTCTCTCTCAATCTCAGTGCAGATTGGTGCTGATAGAAAACATACCTAATTCCCACTTACAGGCTGTCAGCAAAAATTAAGGTGATTTCAGAGGACAAAAATGATGCTGAAAGTTTAGGATACAATAAAAAGCTGCGCAAAGGTTGACCTGGCATCCCCAGCATCCTCCTGCATTAACACTCTTACAATGGGATGCACTTCCCAAAACATTAGTCCTATTTCGCAACAGCATCTACCCACAGCAGAGACACCCCCTTCATTAGCCTTGGCATATAAAGAATATTGTGATTTATTCCAGAAAAATCTAACAGTGAATTGCCCAGCTTAGCCCTCTGCAAATCACAAATTCCATCTCAAATTGTCCAAGTGAAGCTATTTTCAGACTGTAAAATTAATTCTTCATCCAACTTCGCCAGTTTACCCATCAAGCACCACTTCAGAGAGCACAGAAACTACCCAACTCCTTAGCACAACTATCTTTATTTCCCAGTGTCTTCTCTAGAAATCTTCAGGAAGGATCTGCTGGAGCACATTTGCAAGACCCACGTGCTGCAATTGTTTTTTCATTTGTTTCACTGAAAGTAGTGAAATGCCCCAGTGGCTGAACACGTTTACGTTGCCCTTGGTGTCTCATCCCTGGTCCCTGCTGACACTGCTCACATACATCCAGCACAACAGCCACAGCCTGAGTTTCTCTAGTATTTCTTCTGTTGTTAAACTCTTTGATGCAAAAAAAAATTCTTCTCGATTTCTCTCTCCAGGAGCCAACTTATTTTCTGCCTCTTTTCTTCTAGAAAACTTCAAATTCCCAAAGAAAAAAATCTCCCAAATATGTTTAGCTGATGGTTACCAAGGGGTGTGACAGCATCCCATAGTGAAACCAAGGGACAAAATCCTTCTTGCCTTCAAATTCATAATTTTTAATTTGAATATAGCAAATTTTTAAAGTAAAAGGTATAGTGCAATGAAATAATTTAGTCAATTCCACATAAGGAGTATTAATCCTACATAAGGAGTATTTTGCTTACCGGTATTTCAAGATACATGTGCTATTATCTATTACTATTAATGTATTATCATTTACCTTTTGTTTCAATGCTATCATCTTCAATTTCTTCTCTTATGTCAACAAA
>BJBW01007496.1:0-28151 GCA_004320125.1 Scolopax mira | reverse complement strand
AAAAAAAAAAAACAAACCAAAAACAGCTCCTTGTTCCTCCTTAGAAGTTCCCTAGTAAACAAAAGTTTGAGTGTCACCCCATTGCAAACCAGCGCTCCAAGCACTTGGGGAAAAGATTTCAAATACCAGTAACCAAAATGAATCTGTTTCTCATGCCCTCGTATTTTTATTTTGCTATCAGATCTGGCAGTAATACATCAGTAAAAAATATAGTATCATTTACAAATTCTTAATCCTTTAATAAAGGGATTACTTTGAGGCTATTATATTTATATGTCTTTTTTTTTCCATTTTTGCTAAGTCTCTCTGATCTCTACGATGGCACATAAGACTCTGAATTTCAATTTTAGCAATATTCCAAATGGTTTGAAAACTTAAAAACTGTGCTGATATTGTCAAGTGCAAATGGACAGTGAAAAGCAAAAGGATATTTTTTCCAGTCTGAGGAAAAAATATAATCACCTTTTCTTATCCCTCAACTCTTTATAGCATTTCACACAGAAATCTAAGGAAAAAATATTGAAAATCATATCAAGAGGCAGTTTAAATAAAAAGACTAGCTATGCATTTATTAAAATGCACCATCAAGGGCTATTCTGTAGCTAACAAACAAAAGGAAGAAAAAGTGAGCTTAAAAACCAGTAGAGAGAAGGATTACCATTTAAGAATACTGCGTGAAAGAATTCACTTTCACTTAAGCCCGAGAAAGGCAGTTGTTAAAACTGGCAGGTCATGGTACAGAGAGACTCCTACGCCTGCAGATAACGACTGCACAGGTTGGTAATTACTTAAAAGCAGAGTGGAAAAATCTTTGTAAAAGACAAAATTAACCATTTGATTCATTAGGAAGAAGTTGCAGATTTTTTGTGTGTAAATCTGCAAAGAAACTGCGAAACCACTCTAAAAAGAAAAATGGGGTGAGCAAGACCGAGCGTTGCAGGCGTTGATTTAAGGAAACATCCACTGGAACTTAATTGGGATCCCACCTCCTTTTAACACTGCTTCTATAGGGGAAAGCATGTGTGTATAGTAACTTCCATATGAATAGGTTGCACAAAACCTTCTAGTAATGTTACCTGTAATATCCCCAAAAAGTTCCTCCAGGAGATACATAAACCATTCAGCACATGTCTCAAGCCAAAAAGCTGACTTTTGAGGTCAGTAGGAAAATAAGAACTGCCTTTCTGAGCAGGAGTCCTAAATAAGGAAACATCCAGGTGGAGAGTCTGGTTCAGTGTGACTGGTATTTGACTGTCAAAAACCCATTGAAATTTCATTGCTGTTGCCGTGTTCAAACATTTTTGTTCTGATGGACAAGTGAAATATGCTTATGCCCAAATACCTAAACTTTCAAGCCACAGCAGAAGGCAACATCTCTTCTCTCTGGGCAACTACACTTCACTGCAGTCTTGCAAACCTACTTTAAGAACTACCCAGTTCTCAGACATTAGTTCATTTGAGACACTGCTTTCCTCGTCCCCTTGTGCCAATTAAATAATGAATCCTTTCAACCACAATTTATAAAATATTAAAAACTTAAGTTTCACTTTTACCTTAAAGTTATCATAAAAAACAAACTAATTTGCAAAAGAAGAAGGTCATAACCGCCTGAAAAGGAAACACAGCTTTGCTAAGTCTTAAAAATTGGGGGAAAGAGGGCACAATTAAAGCCTTATACTAATAATATTAATAGACTTGCACTCTTTGTTCAACTCAAAACTAATACAAATGCAAATTTTCAGGAGGGAAGACTTACTACATAAATTAGTTTCAACAGAGGATCTCTAAGACCTTGCACCTACTGGTCCTACATACCCTGAAGGAGCTGAAAGCTTTTGTGAAGAAGTAAGCTGATTTTCTATTTTAAATTTCTTTTTTGGAATCATTAAAGCAATACAAGAACAAGATGTCTCATCTAATACTATGAAGGCAGCAAAGAGATCCTTTCTGCCGTGGGATCTGCAAAGTCACACTCCAAGAAACTTTTTTTAAGCAGGAACTCACTTTATTGACGTAGGTAGGTCCTTCCTCTGTGCTGTTCTATCTGTGACACCTACACCTGATCACCAGCACTGTAGCACGTAAGAAACCTCACACACCTTAAATTATTTATTTTCACAAGATAAAGTATGGCAGAGCACCCTGCTATTCCCATTTACAGACGGGAGGAGGGAAAACTTAACCATGAAATAGTCTAGTTGGAAAACTACTTTCAAAGTATGTTCCCAGTACTCTTTCCTTTAACTCTCCCTTTGCCCGTTAACTTTAGTATCTGATTAAGTGTCTCTCTGGTCTAGAGTCTAATCCTAAAAAGTTACAGTATATAGCTAGCTACTCCCCGCAGTTCCCAGCTAGGGCATGCACTTCTAACTGGTTCTGACTCCATCTATTGGAACGATAGGCCTTTCCCATAAGGATGTGTGCAAATATATCAATAATCACAAAATTCTTACAAAATGCACTTAAGCAGACCAAATGAGTTTGCAGTTGTATTTGGAAAATAAAATCTACTTAGTGGCCCTTCCACACACGGGTTCAGATCCCTCCTCCCTCTCTGCACGAGCAGAAGAGGGAAGTGCACATCAAACAGCCAAAGGCAAACCACATCACGCCTGTGCAGTAACTCTCATCCAAATTTTAACAGATTCGGTATTCCATGCTTTTTTCCCCCTGTTGATATTTCACAGAGCCTCCAATACAATTCCTTGAAGAGATAGTCTTTGCAGCAGATAGATTAGGAAGGACATCATGCATTTTGGAAAAGTCTACTTGAGCAAATACCCATCCTTTCCAACAAGAAGCACAAAGACACAGCTCAGACTTTTGGGGCATTTCAAAAGCATTAGCCTTTACACCAAACAACAACCTACGTGTCAAATGCACAGGCAGTTCCATTAGTTAAGCCGTTTCTAAGAAATAGCTTAAGATTTTTCCCCCTGAAAAATGCTCTAATTTGCATTTCTTACGGGATGAAATACTACTTCCAAAGAATATTCGACCCTCCAGAAGACACAGCTTCTGTCACGGGTGATGAGGGTCCTGCTCCTCTTACACAACTCCTCCGAGAGCCGCCCCGTCCTCCGTCGGACACAGCCCCGTCCGCCTCTCACACGCAGCTTTTATTCTTCAGTTAATTCCTATCAACGTCGTCCACAGCTTTTTTCGGGGGATAACACACCCTCCAAAGTCCAAATCAAAGCGAGGTGGTGATAGTTTTCGTACAAAACGCTCCCATCTGTGGTTTCGGCTCTTAAAGGTAGTCTCAATATACATCAACGTCTAGCTTGAGAGCAATTTTCCTCAGGCTTTTATTTTACATTCCTGGTAAATGTGATGCTCAGCTGTTTCTTAAACACCACGAGTGTCTCAGTCATTGCCTGTATATCTAAATGTTGTTCACCAGCCACCCAGGGTCCAGCTTGGGATGCTGGAGGTGCTCTGGCAGGTGAGGACCCTGAGCACTTACACGTCACCTTCTCTTGTAAAATGCTGTACAAGCACTAACTAATCCTCCCAGCGCCCTGCCAGGAGGTAAGTATTACTCTCTCCTATTTTACAGATGAAGAAACAGACAGTTTAAGTGATTTGCCCCCGGCCACACAGCACGTCAGTGGAGAGCTGGGATTACAGGGATGCTCCGTCCCCGTGTCCCCGTCCAGGCTGATGGTGCCTCCCCTGCCAGGGACAGCCGGGGCTCCTGGTAGGGCCAAGGAGGGACCGTCCCATGGTCAGGCCCCTGATGAAGAAGGGGGCTCCTGGAAAAGGGTTCATGCCCGTAACTGCAGGGGAAGCACAGGGTCTCGTGTATTAAACTCGCCACTGCGCACCCCCAAAGCCTCCAACATCACTCACTGAATTTTAAATGTACCAGATGTAGTGAGAAACAATTCACTTTACAAACTACAAGGGTTGTTTGGGTTTTTTTTCACTCAGAGACCCCCAGAAAAACATCGGTTGAGAGGCTCCATAGTCTCCTCCTCTCACTACCCTGTGGTTTAAGCTTCTTAGAGCCTTTTAAGACGGATTGAACCAGAGGCTGTTGTCCAACTTTGTCACATCCAATAATCTCAGAGAAGTCTGACATGGCTTTCAGGTGAACCCGGGTAGTTCCTATTTACATGTCTCGGAAAGACAGTCCAGCGCCTCAAACAAGCCAGAGTCTCTAAGACTCCTTTCCAGGATTGCCAAAAGGAAAAGATATTTGAATCAGAAATCAGGATATGTAGATTTCCTCTGCGCAGCAGCCTGTGAATATTTACAAGGCAGGGAGATTTCTTTACATTTAGATCATTCTTTCCCAGCTCCCCTATTAGTCTGCAAGGACTCGACTGGATTTCCTCACCCCACGATTAGCCACTTCCAAGCAGCAGCCCTCTGCTCGCTGCATGGACACCGAGAGAGGAAAAACATAATTGGGGAACACATCTCATATTGTTGAAATGAAGTCCACCGAAGCCAGATTTTACAAGACATGACAACGTACTAATGCCAAACTGACACAAATTCTCATCTATGCGTTTTGGCTTTAATGGGTTAATTAGCTTGGCTGGATACAAATTTTAATTATCTGAGTTTGACATTAATGTCCTTGGAGTGTTGTCTATAAGGATTTGGGGAATCATAGACATTATTTTAGTTACTTCTGGAAACTGTGTGTTACACTGGGATTTAAATAGTAAGAACAGACAAGAATAGTGAGAACAGGTTGATCTATTTTGAAAAGTCAGATTTTGTGAAACAGGACAAACCGAGAAGAAGCCTGGTCTACCTTGACGAGTTCAGTTTGTCTTCGAGGGATCCTTGTGGGTGTAACGTTGGAGAGAAAGACTGCAAAGTCAGGAGACAACCTCCCTTGAGGATGGGTGACTGGGCAGAAATCGCAGATGAAGTATTTCATACAATTCTGTATGTAATTGAGATTTAGAGTTAAAATCCCTTCATCGTCTTCCCTCCAGTAGAAGGTAACCAGTCCTGAGAGGGTTATACATACACAGAGTGTTTAGATAACCTGGGGAACAACCTACCTCAATTACTGACAGCAGCTCAGGTCCTCCAGAGAGAGGACCGAGTGTGTGCACCCCAGGGCAGTACCGCAGCGGCTCCCACTCCCCATCGTGGACACACTGGGCTGCCACCACCCCATTTCAGGTGCAGCAGGGAAATTACACAGGGGCACCACAGAAGAGCATTTTGCACGCAAAATCCTTGATTGGCAGTTTCTAGCACAGCTATGATCCACCCCTGAACAAAACAAGAACACCCATCAGACAGCCTGTACTACACTAATGTTACTGAGGCTGGAGGTGAAGTCCCACGCAACCCAGCACACGTACCCACTTCTGAACTCTTTGGAGATGGAAAGTCTTTCCTTGCAAAAGTACAGCACAATTACAAGTACTATTAAGGGGTTGAGTTATGGCATGCTATTTTAAATGCTTTACTTATTTTCTTGCTTTTAAGAGTCTGCATAAGTAGACTAATCATCTGAGGATTTTTAACTGTATTTCAATAAATATGTATTTAGTCTGCAACAATTATTTCTTAGCCAGTCATTATCCAACAAACCAGCACAGGTTCCTTGAAACAAGTAAGAGCTACAGTTCTGCAGAAAGTAGTATCTACTAAAAGCCTTTCAAAACACCCTTCTATTTTGTTCTGTACTTTTCTCTTCATTTTTCTAGAGATGAGTTTGATTTAAGATTCAAAAGAGAATCCTGATTGCTTTTTGTGTATATGGATTTAATCTCTCTTTGTGTTTGCAACAACATAAATAAATTCATTCTTTGTAACAGCAACTGCACTAGTTCTTTAAACCGCAATGCAACCCTTTGTGCAGTAGCTCTGCACCTTGTAAAGACAACCTTCCCTCTGTTTTCCATTTTTCCTTGGTATCAAAACCAAAGCAATTTGGATTTCCTTCTGTAAAAATTTGTATAGGTAATTTGGCTTTAGGAACGCTCAGGTAAATGCAATGCATTTCTCTTTTAGGTTCACACACCTATGTAATTGCTAGAATTACATGAATACATTTAAATTCCCCCTAAACGAAGGAAGGTGGCATTCAGACAACTCCTCTGTTGCCTAGTAAGAATTACAAAAAGGTAGGGGCTTCTTTGAATCACAATATCTAACATACAGAAAGGAGTCTATTCTCCTTACTTTCTTCCACTGTGTTCTGGTTAAAATACGTAGACTGTGGTCCTGTGAGAAACCAAACACCTCCTGGGAACCACAGAGCAAATTTAGAGCACTTAGCACTCCTCCGAATCAGCTCCTAACTTAGCAAGGGTAAGGAAGGAACTGATGGGGGTTATCAAACTAAAAAGTGATAGTCACCAAAAAAAGAAAAAAAAAAAAAGGTAAAAAAACATTCAAAAGCACAGCGTAAGAAAATTTTCCAGCATGAAGAAAAGCAGTTGATTTTTTTTCTTAACAAAGAAAAGCAACAGCTAGATTTCTTTGTAACATTCCCTGCATTTTTTGTTCTTTTCCCCCCCAAAAAAGTGAGTAGGCAAGTTCGTGTTACATTCTTGAGAATATAAAGGAAGTTATTTTCACCCTTGGATGAAACATTAAAACCTCTAAAGGACTCACTCTTTCACAGGTGGGAAATGGAAAGCTTTCCTATCATACATATTAGGGACAGTACCCTTTTTTCTGGAAATGCTGATAAGGGACAAATTCAAACTGGTCCTGATCTGCCTGGATCATCTTATTTATTAAAAACAATGGTATCTTTTAAGCCCTGTATACTAAGCTATCGGTCAATTTTGATTGACACAAATATTTGTACTAAAGGTTACATACTGCAATTTACAATTGGGTACCATCACAATACTGTATGTTAATGTAATCAGTATTTTCATTTCATGCATTCATTTGCAGCATGACACTGCAAGGGTATTCTTACATATACTGAAGACACAATTGCTAAGTAGTTCAACAATTCTCCTTTAAGTGGGATTTTTTTTTTTTATCTGATAAATTTTTAACACAATAAAACCACTCCTAGTTCTATATGCATGTTTTAATTTCCCACCTTTTAAAGTGTTTAGACACTTGGAATACCTAGCATACTGAATTAATCCACAAATATTTACAAGAAAAATCTATTTAATTTCTTTCTATAGTAACTACCACAGGGACTATTGTAATGAAAAATTTCCCATCTTAAAGAATTAATGCGATTACTGATATAGAGAAAAAAAGTAATTTATATCATCACAAAACACGTAAAAGATATAATCCCATATTCACAAAAAGAATCTTTATACCCTCTTTGAATTCTGAGACAATACAGTCTTGCCTTGAGGAGAACAGAAATATTATGAAGTACCTTAAGCAAGATAATTGTAAGAGAAAAAACTACAATTGCATTATTGTTGTGCTAAACTGTGACATACTTAAAAAGCTAATTTCTTTTATTATAATGAAATTTGGTGTGCATATCCTTTAATCTACTTCACTATTTCTTCACGGTTTTACACACAAACATATGTGTAAAATGTTTCCCATTATCTGTACTACCTGATTTAACAAACTGCAACGAATTTAAAACAATTAAAAGTATACTTGGCAATTCCATAAACTTCACTAGATTTACTTTTTTTTTAACAGTTTTGGAACTAACTTAACATCGAGGATGTCACAAAAATATACAGCAAATGAAAGATCTACAGCAACTCAAATATTATTCATAAAATATTGATCACGTCTTTTTGAAAAAGCAACATTTGACATGAGTGACTGTCCCAAATTTTACCAAACACATTCCAACCAATCACGATGCTGAACAGTTTGCATCTAAATCAAAAGCTAAGCAAACCAAAATGTGTCCCCAAAATAGGGCTTTCTACATCTACATCTGTTAAAGTGCACTTACTTGTAAAATTCAGAACAGCCACCCCTCAGTTATTCCTTTTGATTAAATACATTTTAACCAAGAAATTAATCTGCTGGGGCTGGGCGTTTCTCTATTCTACAGAAGCAAACGTGTTTTACCCTTGTTCTCCTTTAAAAAGCGAATTTAACAAAACTACTAAAATTATGACCTAATTAGTACTAAGTAATATTTAAAGCTTTTATATATAGTGCGCTCTTATTGCTACCCCTAACTTCCCAGGCTTTACCCTCACTGATACTGTTTGATTTATCCGGCACTACTGCTGCTTAAGCACACAGATACACATTGTCCACTCTTGTCTGCATCCAACGTACACAGAAGGAATCAAACTGTAAAGACAATTTTTGGTGAACCTTGATCAAATGGTCTGTCAGGACAGCGGTGTACGCGGAGGCAAAGAGGGTCACCCCTGGTGACCAGAGAGAGGTCCCCAGTGGGCAGACCCACGCAAAACTAGTCAAAGGCAATAAAGCTCCCTAGAACCAGCAAGAAACAAAACTCAGAAGTGAATTACAGGAATCTCTTACCTTTTTTTCTACCTACGAGTCAGTCCCACTACAAAACTTGAACCCTGAACAGATGCTCTCCCACTCCTCACCACTCAGGAGAGCAGGACACGAGACACGGTACACAATGAGAACGTGTGCTTTGTATTTATTACCTTTTAACTCTTAATTTCTGCTAAAGCACTGAATTATTAGTGCTATACTAATTAAGTTCATTTCAGTTATCTGGACAGATTTGACCAGCTAGTTATGAAAAATACCCCTCTAAATTAAACACGAGTAATATTGCATGACAAAATGTGGGTCAGTGAAGAAACAAGCCATCAACAAATATTGCCAGCTTTCTGTCCGGGAAGCAATTCCAGCACGAGCCTTTCTTTCCTCTGTTCAGACCCCAATTCCTGTATGCCAAAGCCTTTAAGCACGTGCTTAAAAAAGCTTTGCTGCCTTAGGACCTTGCGAGTGGCACACAGGACATCGGGGACTGCTTCAACCTAATCCCCCGCCGTGAGCCTGCCCTCTTTTCCCTGCCTCTGACCTACTCACGAATTTTACGGCCGAAACAAAAAGATTATGTACCAAAAATCAAATCACGTCGTGTCGGTGTGACAATAATGCCCAATATACATCATCCTGTCAACCACGAAGCCCCTAAAGCTCACAAAATGCCAGAGAAATCAGGAGCCCCACCAATGAACATAACCCCAGTGCAATACACAAAAAAACCCCAAAACTTTAAACTAACACTTGTGAAACGTCAGTCTTTCACATTTGCCCCGCAAGTGGTCAATTGACATTATACAGCAGTGGCCTACAGGTCTTTCACATAAATAACTTTTTTCCTAATTAGAATAAACAAATAAAATCTCCAAATTGCTCTCATCATTTAGTGTAAAAATAATTGAAAGAATTTAAGTCAGTGTTATTTTTTTAAAGGGAGAAAAATGTATTCATAAAAGGATTTTTTTTTTTCAGAGTCAATATGGGGTTTATAATCCAAAACAAAAAATCCTTTAAATAAAAAGTTTTTAGTTAATATCAGTGTTTTGGAGCCTCCCACTGGCAGCCATCACACAGCTGAAGTGAACCACCAGCTGAATGGAGGGTTTATATCCAGGCTTCAATGACTATTTTGCTTTAAAAGAAATGAGTATTTCTGGGTTCATATTTTAAATGCAATTTAAAAGAACATAAAGGAAAGAACCCAGCATTTTTTGCGTGTCTCCCAGCAGACTACTTAATGTTCAAACATCTACTATGCAAAGGTCAAACGATTTCACTGAATGTAATGGTGACAAAAATATTCTGCAGCACTGAAAAAAATATCAGATGATCAAGGGAAAAGATACAGGCCCAAGATCTCGCAAGAGTCACAATAAATAACGTAGA
Organism: Scolopax mira; assembly: GCA_004320125.1. NCBI lineage: Eukaryota > Metazoa > Chordata > Aves > Charadriiformes > Scolopacidae > Scolopax > Scolopax mira. The sequence goes on along the minus strand of BJBW01007496.1, from coordinate 18,353 downwards.
TTCAGTTCAGTAAGAAAGAAAATTGCAAAGTTGTGTCAGGAGAACCAGGTTACGAAAGATAATAGGTAAAATACAAATTACATACTTTTGGTAGCGTTCCTCGTAAAGGAATACTTCAAAGTAATAGAATAAATTAATTTTTTATTAAAAAAACCTTTTCTTACAGAAGTATTGCTTGCACAGAATTGAAAAACTGTATTCAGCTGGGGAACCTCTGAGGTGTTGTGCTGCAGGCAGCAACCTGGGTAGCTGAACTTATAAACAAAAATGCCATGTAAATAGCGGTGCTTGTTGTAACATACACAGGGTAAAGCCACAGTGAGCACTCACCCAGCAATGAGACAGATTATAGGTAAAACCAATAAGAAAAAAATTTACTCAAACCTTATCTGAAGCAAACAGCAAAGGCTAATAGGCACCAATTTATTTTCCATTTTATTCTGCTTTTTCTTCCTTGACATTTACATCAAATATTTTAGGCTCTCATTCTTTCTAACACAAAGAGGTTCCAAAGTGCACCACACACACCACTCTCTGGTGCTCCTGGCTCTTCAAAGCCAAGATCCCACCAACTAAAAAGAGCTGGAGACAAAAGGAGGAGTTGCCTTTCTGCCCCTGTGATCTGCTGCTACGTTAAGACAAATTGGGCAGTCACCAACAGCACTTGATGTGGGGAGATCCAGTGGATCTCTCCACACCGATGGACAGGAAGGTCAAGGCATGAAGCAGAAGTGCAGCTGAGCAGCAAGCAAGAGAAAAAGCCAACACGCAGGAATAAAGCCCATATAGAGGGAGAATGAAGCTGGAAAACTGTATGGACAAAGGGAAAAAAAAAACCAAACAAAAAAACCAAAAAGCAGATGACAAGGGAGCAAAGAAATTAGAGACAAAACAAGGAAACAGAATATAGGGAATAAAGTAACTAAGAGCAAAAGCACAATGGGATGTTCACTTTCTAGAAGAGAATACGGCATTTCTCACATTAAAGAAAAGTGAAAGAGGGGAGTTAGTTTGGTTTGCTTTGTATTTTTTTTACTTTTGTGTGTAATAAACAAATGAACACACCTTGACTGATCTTGTATTCTAACACCTAGTATCAGTACCCGAATTTTGGTAACTTAAGCTGATGTATCACCACCCAAAAGAAAAAAGCTCTGTCTAGATATTTAAAAAAAATTAGACATATCCAATAAAAGACCAAGTAAAGACAGAAAACAAGGTACTAAATTGATACTAAATCTGAATGAGACTTCCGTCAGCAAGCTCAGAAAAAAGAAATGATAGTGTAGAAGTTACAAATTTCACATATAAATATAAAGATAGACAATTTTGACTATTCAATTATGTTCAGAAACATACATACGTTTTTTTCTGTGCTCAACCAGCGCAACAGCCTGCTTTGCTGAGCATTTTGAAAACCAGTTGTCCCCAAGCAGAACAGTAACCTCATTGGTGTGGACAAGTTTTCCTGGCATGAAGGCAAGAGGACCAAAAGGTACCTGTCAAAGGCACAGGAGAAGCAGCTGAAAAACACTAGGGAAAGTAAAACCTGGACAATCATTTATGTCTTAATTTTTAGAAAAAAACGTAAAACACAGATTTAAAGAAATAAAAATTCTATAGCAGTTATTTAATTACTAACCCTTCATACATATTCAAATTAAGAATTTGAAATAAAAATTTAAAGAAATAAAAATTCTATAGCAGTTATTTAATTACTAACCCTTCATACATATTCAAATTACCAGATCCATTTGAAATTAATATTGTGCTTAAAAAAATCAGAGAAGCGGTATTTAACCTGAAAACTTGCTTTGTGACATAAAACTATATATAGCTGAATGCCCACATGGAAAACAAATTTACTTAATATGTAAGCTTTGATAATAAAAATATTATCATTTAGGCGAGTTATGTATTTGTTCTACAAAGACTACATTCGTTTCCTAATAAAAAAAAGTTTAGATTTGCCAAGTATGGTCAATTCTAAAGATGAGTTGCTCTGCTCAGTATCCGTATTGCTCATAATAAGCATCTAGAAACCCCAGTGACAGTCTGGGGGGCTACCAGCAGGCTCACAGGCTGTGCTTGCTCCCACTTTCTCATTCACCAGCGTTTGGACCTCACCCACCACCAAGGAGCACCCGTCCTCCAGTGCCTCTCCAGGCACGGGAACCACGCACAGGAGCAGAATGCTTCAGAGAGGAGTTTGTTCGTGATAAACACCTTTTAAAACTTTAAGAGCTGCTTCTTTAAAAAGGCGTAACCTCCCTTTTAACGCAGAATACAACGTACAAGACATTATTTTTATGATTCAAGACACCTTCCGCAGCCCAGACTCTACAGCCGGTGCGTGGGCAAGCCCCGGCCACCCCCTGCAGTCCTACCCTCACACCTGCCTCTGGGCTTTCTTCTTCCTAAGAAATTAGGAGACCAGAATCAAATGAAAGTTAAAACGGAGGCGGCAAAAAGCTAAGAACCACAGCCAGATTGAGTTTTCTCTTGAAAGAGAGAGGATTCCGTTTCCTCGGATCCGCTTCTGTTGATCACAGTGGATGTTTCCGTGGAAAGTGATCTTCCCTAGCTCCAGTATCCAGGAAGATACCAAAACTTCAAACAGTTGTGCCATGGGCAGGATGCTGAAATTAAGACTATGCAGAATGTGCTTTTCCTACACACATACCCCTCCTGACTTGGTTTTCAAGTAGCAGACTGCACTGCTTGCCTGTTCACTCTTCCCCCAAAACGATGAAAGCAAAATTGAAAACATATGAAAATATTTGGCTAACAGGATAGGAACTATTTATGTGCATTTAAAATAACAGATGTGAGCTGACATTGCTGCTTTAACAAAGAATAAGCCTTATCTAGCTCTCTTAAAAATAGGGGGTTTCTCTATGCTGGGAAACAACACGATCTTTTCACTTTACATCGTGCGGCTGCACATGTTCACATGGTAAAGGGAGGACACACATGAAATCCAGAGCTTAATCATTAGCCCAGGAAAGGGAAACACTCTCTTTTCCCTCATGGTGAGCATACTCCAACGCCGTCTTACTAACAAACCTACAAGCTGAACCAGATTGACAAGGAAAAAAAAGCAGTCAGGCATGCTGTGCTGAAACTAGCCATTCGGGTATTTACACTACAACTTCCCCTCCTTCAAATGTGTATCTTGAATTGGACCTGAGAAGTTGGGAGGGGGGGCAAAAAATAAAGAGAGAAAAGCCAATTTGGTGAAAATCCTGGCGAGCGCACACCACCAGGGTGAAGTTTACCATGGGAGGTGTGCAGTTGTTAGGGAAGACTCAAAGCAGCAGAAAAGATCGCTATGTCGATGGGAAGATCGGTGGAACAAAAATTAGCAGCACCTTTTTATGTAAAAATCAATGTCCTAGGGTTTATTTCCATGAATCAGGAAATACTACGGCCACTTTCTTCTCAGGAAATGACTAAGTACTGTAATTCAGTCATAATTATAGTTTTCTATACAATAGATTTACATATCAAACATGTCAGGTTTTGTGTTAGCGTTTATGTCATCAGTTCTCAGTTGTCAGTAATTCTGTAATTTATCATGGATTTCAAAGGAAAGAGAAAGAAACAAAAGCAAAGGTTTAACTATTATCGTGATAAACGTAACATCAAGAAGTACTAAGGGCAACCCGATTGATACCTCACCCCCGGGGCTGACACCTCAGTTATTGAGAATTTTAGCCCCTTTTTCTTGCGTCAACTCTACGCGTACATACCATGATGTCGTAGGACAGTTTATCGGGCAACGTGCTGAGCCGCTCCTGAAGAGCCTCGTAATCCCTCTCCACCTTCTTCCTGTTGAATCAAATTCAACTGGATTCAGTTTCAGATCTAAAGTAACGAGTTAATGTCTTCCTGCTAGTAACTTACTTATAAAAGACTTAGGGTGACAGACATAATAATAGCTAGGTTATTTTAGAACAACACATATTAAAATAAGGACATGATTATTTTAGATTGTGCACATCTCTTTCTGTATTTTAAATTTTTTTTGGGGTGCAAAAAATCAGCTCCTTCACAAGGATCTGGCATATCCGTGCTCAAGTTCAACAGTTATACCACCATCAATATTTAGAAAAATAACTGAAAATCCAGTTTATACTTTATAAGAGGCAAATTCTCCAAAGTATCATTTGTAATAAAGAATTTGTGACCTTGGTTTGAACTGACACAGATGGGAAAAGTTTTAATTAATTCTGATTTTCACGTGAACTTTGTGTTCCTACCAAGAGCCAATGTTCCTCAAAGGTGGTTTCACCACCAGGATTCTGTCGCATCTTCAGTCCCTGACAAGGGACAACACAGATGAGGAACATCCCTTCTGCTGGTTATCTACCCAAAATTAAACAAGGCTCATGCTGCAAGTTGCTACCCAAGACAGAAACGGCCTGGTGAACTGAGACAAACTGTTCCCACCATAGACACCTGGCTCTTCAGGGGACTTTGCAAGATACAACATTTCAACAGCCGTGGGGATCTTCCTTTGTGAGCAAAACAGGCAACTGCACTCCCTTTTGAAAAAACCTTCTTTTGTGAAGACATTCTTAAATACTTAAAATTCGGCTGGAAAGCCTTTTAATGGACTTCTGCCACTCTGAAGATGGCCAGAAATCAGCTCCTGCATGAAGTAGCTGGCATGTAAATGTCAGGTTTGATGACATTGTTTACTTCAAAACAGTAAACATATATATGGTAGTAAATTCTGCAATAAAAGGCAAGTGAAAGTACGGAGCAGCACACTTAACAACGCTGACCCCAGATGCAAATTACGGGTTTTCTGAGGATGATTCAGGAAAGCGATCTATAAATGTGCTGAAAAATGAATGTCAGAGTTGATAACACAACTCTCAAAATATTATCATTGATTTTCTTAGATTCATAAGCAGAGTGAAACCTTCTCCAGAATTCGTTATGAAAAATTATCTGATACTCCTGTTTTGACTCCTATGTTTGCTTCCATAGTTGAACTTTGCTGTAATTACCCTACTTTATACCTGGAGTACTTTGTATGTCAAGTTGCTGAACTGGTCCTGAAAAAAAGACTAGGTTTTTATGCCACTTGGACCTTAAGCTGTATTCTATATAACTGCTTTACAAAGACGCGTGCTGCTGCTTTGGTGTGAGAGCAGATTTCTCCCAGACTTTTTTAGGCAAGTTTCTCTGTCCATTGCCCACCTCCAAGTGAAAATATAATTCACTTCCCTCAAAGAGGAAGGCCAAACTCATGAATCTTAACAGAACTCACTGCGATGTTTTGGGGGGAAGTGATATAGTAACAACTTGGCGTCAACAATAACAATCAATCACTTAATGATATTTATAGAGAACCCAGGCTTTGCCTCGCAGAGATCTGTATTTGAGCAATGGACACTGATGCTCTCCAACTCCTCGATGAAAAACAAACACGCTCCCATGTCTCAAATATTAGGAGAAGACTCCGTGGGAAGAGAATGGTATGAAAATCCCCACCATCACCACGCAGCAGCAGGATTAAACATTCCCATCATTTCACGGCTGAAAGTCACTCAACATTTCTTCATTAATCTGAAAAGATACTGCCTTTAAGGTCTGACTGCTGCCCGTTACTGAATAATCTGATTAGGGTACAGCAGAATTCACTTGCTACAAATGCTATTTTGCTTTACAGAGCAAAGTATGCTTCTTTTTTTCAATGGGACTGGTGCTCTTTGCTGACCAAACCTCCACTATGGGAATCTCTAAAAGTGCAGCTGCATCCTGAACTGGACCATCCAGATAAAGAAAATTAAAATCAATCCTTTTAATTAATTGCCTTGAAAGAGCATTGCTCAAGGAAGGAAGCTGACCTCCCTCTTTGCCTATGGCTGGTGGTGAGAGGAGCTGTGGGGTGTGCTTGGTGCTACGCTCACTCCCCATATGCAACGAAGAACCAAAGGGAACAGGGAGGGTGAATGAACGTCGGGGCTCCAGCTGTGAACGTGTCCCCAAGAAGGGGAAAGGCATGTCTCCATGTTTAATCCCATATTAGACCCATTAGTGGATTCACAGCTTTAGAAATATACTTCAAGAAGTGCACTAAAAAAATGAAAAAAGAAAATAATTTAATGGAAATATATTGAAGCTGAGCATTTTAAAATCCTATTGTTATTCACCCAATTCTATTTAACATTCTTCTGTGTCACTGACTACTTAAAAGGTCTTATATGAACAAATTACTCAGTTGAAACAAGAGCACTCAGCTCTTGCACAATCAAGATCTAAATAGGGTACTAAATTTTAAATAATTTTTATAAAGATTGTATGGATGCTGTATAAACTAGTTTCCTACATCAAAGCCACCGGTAAGTTGGGTTTTCCTTTTGACATTTTGTGCCCAAAACTGCAAAGTTCCCGTGGGGCATGGCCATGGTTTGCTTAAAAGCAAACACAAGAGCAACTCCTCCTTCCACAACCATCCCTCCCACCCCACTCACTCCACAGACCTCAGCCACTTTTATAAGAAGAAATAAGCGTTACAGTTTTCAGAACTTTTCAAAATCTGTTTGAATGTTAAGGCCTTCTGTCAATTAGTTTACTTCTAAAAAAATACTGTCTCGTCGCGAAAGAATGTACGTGAGTAATTTGACATGAGACCAAAATGGTTTGGACACTGCAAAGCTCCTGAGAAAGTACCTGTGCTGGGAATATTCTGCCTGACTCCACCAGGAGAGCACCAGTAGGCACTTCAATAATATTTCCCTTATTGAAAATTAATGCAGTCTCTGATTTTTAAACATAAATGAAACATATTAGCTTTAGATTATTTTGGCCAGCCAATAGTCAGAATTTAATATGATGATGTGTATAGATTGCCTTGATTTTCTTCCTCTTATCCAGTGCTTGCAGCCTATGTGCATTTAAACCAAAAACATTTGATACACACTAAATATAAATTATTTGCTCGGAGATCTTTCAGGCATGAAGAAAAAGCCTCTTAAAATAAATTTAAAATATTATATGCTTGATGGTGTATAACCAAAGGTTTAATCTTACCACTAAAGGGGCAGTTGCTGTGATTCTGCAATAACCCTGCAGACAATAATCAAGACAGCTCCTGTTGTTCTCTCAGTAAAATCATGGTAAACACAGCATGGATATATTGTAATTTGATATCGGTAAGATCAACTGTTATATCTCACAGTAACTCATAATGTAAGATTTCATTCACCATTAAATGTACATTTTCCTCAGATGCCACACAAAACTATTATTTACTAAGCATGCTTTCTATTAACCATAGATTGCCAACAGAGAAAAAAGTGCCCAGAGATAATTTTTCTACATAACAAAACATTTCTTTCTAAGCATTACAAACTAAGCTTTATCACATACTTTACTGGGGGAAAAAACCAGAAAAACATTACTTTCACACTGTTTTAGCACATCTGCATAGGGAAGAGCAGAATTTTCCTACCTGTTCCACAGTTATAAAGAAAACAAGAAGAACAGTAATTAATTCTACCCTGGGAGTAGATTTTTACCAATCAGGCAAATTCAGCATTCATCCCACAAAGTTACTTGGGGGAAACTGACAAACGAGCTAGGTATTTAGAACAGAAGTATAAACACTGAAGTTCAGTGTATTTGTGATTTAAAGTAATGATATCAGTGGAAAATATACACATTTTAAAGAGAGTACACTTCAATAATTCTGAGTGATCACTAACTATAATCCCCAAAAGATGCTGGTAGGATTTGGCTATCACTAGAATAAATAGCAGTACTTTACTAAAATACAACTAGGTTACTCATCAGTATTTTAGGCATGTAATCAAACATTTTTCACTTACCAATGCTGGATTTTTTCTTGGCAGCTAGTGACCACCTGTCATTAAAACAGATAACTACTCATGAAAACACAAGGCTAAGCACACAGCTGCAATGTCAATGCATCAGAAACTAGAACAGTAGCTTTACAGATTTGCTGGTGTCTGTATATACATTTTTATTTGTCAGTGGAAAGGCAAGTGAATGGTAGTTCTTAAGCAGCACACTTTATCACACCCTAATGCAGACTGATAACCAGAGAAAAAATTACAGCTTTTCAATTCATATTTTGGTACAATACCTGCTCCATAACTATTAGGTGACACATGATATAAGATAAGTAGTAGTTTGTGCAATCTGGAGATCTATTTTCAGTGTTACAGGTTTACAGAATAAGAAAACAACATCAATTATAACACGATATCAATGTAACTTCCAAACTCATTCATTAAAAAAACAAAAACAAATGAATCCCGCAGCACCAAAAACATTTTTTCCTTTATCAGTACATCAACCAATGCTTCCACTAGCCATTTCAATCTGAAAAAGTACAAATTAATTTTGCAGTGTTTAAAAACAAAGATATTTGACACAATTACGGGCTGCTGGCTTCCCCTCTGTTCTTCCTGGGTGTCAAAAATAAAAGGAAGTTTTAATCTGTATATTTCACTTATTTCTTTATGCCACAGGCCTTCCCAAGAGATCCAAAATAATTTACCAAATAAAGACCATTATTAAAATGAAATGCTTTTTTTCTTTTCTAACTGTAATTTTTTGGACTATGTAAATACTGCAAAAATCTTCAGACAAGATGCTGAAACCTCTGACCTTCTCTGCCATAATTACGTGGAGATTTTGTCTTTCAAAACATATTCTGGTCTCTGAATAATGGTTACCAAAAATATAACACAATTTCTTTCAATTATATGAAATGCAATGAACCCATGAGGCAATTAAATATGTCTAGACATCTTCTCAATATAACAATTTTCAAAATTTTTTTTTTTACAGATTTCGTTTTTTCTATAGCCAAAATAATGCTAACATTGTTTGCAAAGAAAACAATAACATACATTCAAGTACCCCTGAAATCACTGGAGCAGGTAATTTTTTTTCTTTTTTTTTTTTTTGTCTAAACAACAGAATGAAAGACAATTTTTTTTTAGTTACCATATGTGCAGCTATTGCAGATCAGATCTCAGACCCTGCACTCTCTACTCATAGAGAAGTAAAAAAATGGGAGTACTTTGTGAGCTAATAATTCTTTAAACAGAGCAAAGTACTTAAATGAAAAGGATCAGCTCTACATTTGTGGTTACACTATTTCATAATCCATTCAGCCACGTAGCTTGTCCCATGTAAGACAAGTTTGAATTTCTCATTTGCTTGAAACTCCTACAAATCAAATGCCTAGCAAATGTCTCCCTTAATGCACAAGCTAACTATTTTTAAGGTTAAAAGTAAGCATACAGACTTCTACAAGACATCAACTCAGAAATCTAATTCATAGTATGCTCAGTTTAAAAGTAAAGTTTCCATAAAAGGTGTAAAACCTAGAGTGCAGCCCCGATTGGTGGCACTGGTAACACACAACGGAGCCCACCACTAACGAGTAGAAGAGTCAGAGCCCATTCTATCAACATCCTTCATTCTTTCAGATTTAGTAGTGACTGTGAAGAACACAGCATAATTAGGCATACAAAAATGTTTATGAAATCCTTTAAGAAAGTTCCAGTTTAATTGCCCCATTACAGATGAAGATGGAAAAGGCAGGAAGCTTTCCATTCCCAAGACATGACTTTCCATGCATGAAGTGAGCTAAAAAGCACAAAAAGAAAAGCCCTGCAAACCATAAGAGCAGCATGTTCATTAACCTCTACATGATAATCCTTTCGTAGCTGCATATTAACTAGTTACACATTCATAATCATTTACATTATTTAGAGGACCTTCTATGAAAATTTCCAGGCTATATCCATTAGCAACAGTGTTAAAGGTTACAGAAGATAGTCTACTTAATGTTTCCAGGAAGCTTTTTTAATTAGTAAATATGTAAATAGGGCACATATGCTTTTTACGTTTTTAAAAAATAGTCCATCAGTAAAGCAGCACAGGGGCATGTGCTGTCTCCATCGCCCTTTATCCCCTTAAAAAAAAAAAAAAAAGAAAAATCAATAATACCAATCAATTTTAATTTAATTCTTCTTCTTTGATATAATCTCTCTTGAAGGGATACTAAAGGGTGGAACCAGCAACAAACCTTTTCGTTTCAGCGGCCAGCATTAAATGAGACCTTTTACAGAAGTGCTAAAATATACCACCTTAAAAATGTTTCAGGCTGCATTTGTGGAACTGAACTCTATTAAAAAAATAGAGCGAGAATAAATATTGAAAAACAGATGGAAATCAATTATGCATATGTCCTTTATTAGGTCAGTCACACTGTTTGGATAACAACTGGTTTTATCACAGCGAAGAAACAAATAGATAAATATATAAACAAATCTCTGATTCTTTGCCTTTAATCAAACATGGGAAAATCATTAGTCTATCTTCCACACATAATTTATATCTAGAGTTACAATTAAAGAATGAATATTCCTTTCAGGGTAAATAAAATAAACGACCTGTTTGTTTGTTCATTTGAGTTCAATTTGTCTGGACACCTAATGCCATGAACTATGCATTACTTTTAAGACATCAGAGTGGAATTGGTATCCATAAACTCTGAATTCCCCTCTTTTAGGCATAAAATGTGTGTGTGTGTGTGAATGCATGTGGTTATCAATGGCTTATCTCCACACCAAAATATTTATTAAACAGCAAACTTAACATTACCCAATCACAGCTCTGGTTATTAAAGCAGGATCCACTGACAGAAAAAGACTCCAAATCACCCCCAAACACTCGTATCGTACAGCCAAAGCCTTCCTTAGCTGTCTGAAAGCTGGTAACTCCTTTTATCTTCAACAGTTTCTCTCTTTCCTAGAGTCTAATTATTTCCATTCCACCTGCTCCAGGATCTTCCACACGAAGAGCTCAAAAATGTTTCCGTGAATGAAAGCGCAGAGCAGTTTGGAAAGCGCTGCGCCCATTTTACAGGCTGAGCGACCACTCGCACTGGGCAGGAACAGGGCTAGAAACAGAAGCCAGATCCACCACAACAGCCAGGCCCTGGAACCACTTGGGAATGAAGACAGGTGAGCAGGTTGCTGTAGCACGAAGCTGATTCTTACCTGGAGGTGCCCACGGGTCTCTAACCTGTTCCTCAATAACTCCCCCTTCCCCAACACGTCTTCACAAGAGCACCTCTTTCTTCCACCTCATGTTTCCTCACCTGTTGCTTCTGCACATGCTTCCATTGCTAATGGAATGAGAGCTCTGAGGTGCTTCTGATCAATGCTTATATATACCTAAAGGGTGGGTGTCAGGAGGATGGGGCCAGTCTTTTTTCAGTGGTGCCCAGGGATAGGACAAGAGGAAATAGGCACAAAGTTGAATAAGAGACATTCCACCTATACATGAGGAGGAACTTCTTTACTTTGAGAGTGGCAGAGCCCTGGAACAGGCTGCCCAGAGAGGTGGTGGGGTCTCCTTCTCTGGAGACATTCAAAACCTACCTGGACAAGTTCCTGTGCAACCTGCTCTAGGTGGACCTGCTCTGGCAGGAGTGTTGGACTAAATGATCTCCAGAGGTCCCTTCCAACCCCATGTGTTTCTATCAAGGTGGTACACAAATAGCTCTGCTCTCCTCTCCAGTCCAAGACTATTTGGTTTTATTGAGGTGGTTCTCCAAGGTGGAAGACATGCAAATGCCTCTCTCTACTCATCAGCTGGGCACTGCCCACAAGGTGATGGGTTTAGCACACGGAGGACAATTCTCTCTCTCATCTGCTCCGAACAGCAGCAAGACAAGCTGCCAAGTCAGGATTTCACTTATGTCTCAGATTCTGAAAAATTTTAAGCAACAGAGCCAGGACTGGTATGACCTGTAGACAGTTCTGGTACCAATGCTAAAACTCCTGTACCCGGGTCACACAATTACGTTCAAGCCTAAAGCACCAGAAACTGGTATTTTTAAGATGAAAGGTGATGTCAATGAAAATTTTTAATATAAAAATGCTCCATCAGATTAGGAAGAGTTGCTAAATGAATGAGCAGCTATTTACACACCTGTAGGTATAACCTGGAAATACACACTCCCAAACCATGACAGCACAGCATGACACAAAAGCAAAGTTTCCACTTAAAAACTGAAAGTGAGGTACCCAAGAGGCCACACAAACGTGTGCTGTTTCCACATGCACACCTGTAGACTTTGCTTCCAAACCGTGGCTCAATCTGGCTGGTCTTCTGAAATTAGTAGCTAGAGATGCAGATCTAATCCCAGCTCTGATTCTTTCTTCTCTATGGCCCTGAGCAAATCACAACCTCTCAGTCTACATTTCTTCATCTGCAAAATGGGGATAATAGTATTAACCTACCCACCTCAGAGTGTTTAATGATGATTAATTAATGTGAGAAAAGCACTCTAAAGATGTAAGAGTACTATATAAGTGATAAAGCATTATTTACCACTTGAAAAGTAATCTGAATAAAATCAGATATGCAAGTAATTTGTTTACATGTAGCAATAATATAATTTGTGACTATTTAATCTTGAATTAGTCTCACTTTAAACATCCCTTTCAATCACATTTCCAGTTACTTAGGGAAAATGACAGTATGGAATACTTTTTGTGGAAGCAGAGCGAGTAATGAGGTGGTAATTAAAGTAAGGGTCTAATTTAAAGTCTAAAACCAATGATCTGCCTTCAGGACACTGTCCCTGCCATTTGGGACTGTAAAAATCTCAGTCTCGACCTTGGTTCTGTTGTTCAGAACCTCCCATGAACTGCACTGGAAGCATATGCTGGGTTGCTGAAATGCAGATCCACGTTTGCAAGGCTCGTGATAAATCCAAGATAATTTCAACCACTGACCTAATTCAGATGACTCCAACTCTGCAGAGTTTTAACTGCTTAACCTTGTACACGCAAGTATTTACTGCAGCTGATAAATGCACATGAGCTGCCTCCATCTGTAAATGTTTGCAGTATCAAGAGCTCCTCTGCCACATAACTCATGCGTGAGATTTCTCTGTCGTACCCCCAAACCCTAAAATTTACTGATGAAATAACCAGTTCACAATATGGCTTTACATTACAGAAGAATACTAACGGGTGGTCAAATATTTAATCATCCCTTGGTAACAAGGTTGTAACAAGCCACACACAAAATAAACATTTAAAATGAATTTTCATTTTTTCCTCTAGGAAACTAGACAGTACTTGCCTAAAACACAGCAATCACTGATGGAGAAAGAATTAACATTTGCACAATTGTTTTTCCTAGAGCCCCATTTTCAATCACAAAATGAAATAAAACTATTAAAAGTTCTTCAGTCTGTTGGCACACTATATGATCTAATGGAAAAGGAAGAAAGCATTTCTAAGCTCTCATATTCATTTATTAAATCATATTACTCAAAACCACCACATTTCAACAAATTATTAACATAAAACTCCCTTTGGGTGGGAAATTTTGCCTTTTGAAGAAAAAGTGTTTGGGAAGAATACTGAAGGAAAAGAGACTGAAAGAAATTTTTATCATGGCAAACATTTTTTTATAAAGGAAAAAGTCGTACTTAAAAATACAACCACAATTTTTACCTTTTTATATAAGAAAAGATCTACTATTTCTATATTAAATGTGCACACACAACTGGACCTCTCAGTTTGGCAGAAAAAGTAGTACGTAACTATTTTTTATCGATAAATAAAAACTAAGTTCTGACAAAAGGATTTTTGAGAGCTTAAAAACTCGACTTGAAACATCCAAGAATTATACAGCAGATAGAAAACACTCATCTCTTCCACTGAGAATGTTTTCCACTGAGTAACTGAACCGGTACAACTGAGGAACAAACTGGAGTAAGGTCTTGTCTTTCCCTGGTAGCAAGTCAGTATCCGTGGCATGTAATTTCATCTTGAGAGAGTGCTAAGAAACTTTTAATTCAGTGTTTTAGCTTATCTCATGTAAACACATTCAGGTGGCTACGCCACATCCAAGCTGGCTCAGGTACCCAGACAGCAGAAGACAACGTAAGCATCAAACTCCCATGATCTAAACTTACCAAACATCTCAAGCAGGTTTTGCAAGTTTTGATGTAGTCTATGGTGCAAGAACGATGCTGCTAGCAATACCTGAGTTAACTGGCTTCAAATTAACATGAGCCGTGGCACCTGCCTCACAGACATACCCCCAGGCTGTGGTTCAACATTCAGCTGCAGTCCTGAGTAAACCTCCCTGTCTCCAGCTACTCCGTTCCACCATCTCATCCTCTCAACCCCGACACAATCTGCTGGCAGACATTTGTGATGCTGCACAGCCAGTTAAGCCAGAAGACTGGCTGAAAAATAACCCAGGAAGAAAAAAGAAGCAAAAAAAAAACAACAATAAAGTTTGGGTTTAAGCTGGATCCCAGCCCAGGTCACGAAGCAGTGTCACAAATGTGCCACCCTAAAATTGCTAAAAGACAGAAACCAGCAGTCACAAAAAAAACCCCTAAGATTAAAAAGTTGGCCACCAAATTAAAGTCTTCTCCTTCCTGGGTAACTCACATGATTGTTAATGCCATTTTTAAACAAGTGACAGACTGTTGCTCACAACAGCTCTAACTGGGGACGAGCATGGCCACGGCTCAAAGGGCCAGTCAAGTCCCCCATCACACACGTGCTCCATCTGACCATTTTGGCACGTTACTGGACTCCCCTCAGCACGTAGCAGCCTGATCACAGTGTTAGCACAAAAGTGGAGGAGGGATTTGATTCACCCTTTTCATGGCAGCAGAACTGCAGCCTCTGTAACAGGCAAGAGGCACCCCAAACCAGCAACTGCACGGTCCAGCCCAGTGTCCTGATGGCCCACCAGGGGACAATGAAGTCTTGGTGTGGTTCTGCTCTGAGGGGCTCAAGATGGCAAGCTCCGAGCCAGCTCATCCATCTGCAGGACTGGAGCTTCAGATAAAAACAAAATAAAATTTCACAATCCCAAAGGAGGAAAGAAATACACGAGGCAAGGGGTACCCAAGTCAACCCGAGGAGGCAAGTTATGAGTAACTTCTGAACAGAGACCTGCAAAGATGCTAGAGATGCTGAAGACAGTTCCCAAACAGTACCACGGTCACTCCACCTACTTATAAAATCTGTAGACAGCTGTAGGAGCAGCACAATTTAGTAACATTTAAATTTTGTGGATATAATCTCATCAACACATTTTCCTTACCAACGAGGCAAGACATATACAGACTTGCCCACTGCAGAATAAAGGCAATGCTCTTTAAGCTCTTTTGTGAATAGTTTGACTGTAATTACCATTAAAAAAAAATATTTTAAGACCTGTTAATTTATTTCACAATTCTTGACGCTATATAAACTAGTGGCAATTTAATTCATACTAATAAGAACACAGACAAATATTGACTATAAAAAATTAAAAGCGATGATCAATTAACACTGGAGGAACAAGAAGTATTACACTGAAAGCTTCCAGATAATGACTGAATTAGCCCTTATAGTTGAAAGCAGCACATGAGAAAATGCTATTGGAACCTACTCTTAGAAAAAAGCACTGGCCAAGGCAGAGTGGATGTCATCACAAGTTTCTGAAGAGGTAACTGTCCATGTATCTTTTGAAAAAAACATGGAGCTTCAGATAGGTTATTTTATAAAGGAGCACGTCAAATCAAGCTTCAGATACTCTGTTAACTTTCCTCAAAAAGTTACTATGCCAAGTGAAGTGGTACCACTCTGGTGTCTCACACCCAGGCTTTCTCTAGATTGTTACATGGATGTAGGCTGGAAAAAGTGCAGAATCCTGGGAGTCACTGGGAAGCACACTGAATCTCACCTGCTGCATCCACAGGCAAGCAGCCCCAGATTTCCAGTGGTTCCTGCAGCAGAGCAAAGTGTGCAAGACCCTACTCAGTCTTGCTGCTGTTTTTCAGACGGCAAGAACAGCTCTAAAACTGCCAAGTTGCCCATTTCATAACACAGATATTACTTGAAAGAGGCTTAGACAGAGACAGCCAGCCTCAGAAGTAATTCATATAGGAAGAGAAAACAATTTAAAAGAGCGTTAAGTTTAGGACTCTTGAGATTTGTTTCCCTATAACCAACCTACAAGTTGTTTAACTGTAAAAAACTGGAACTACCCAGGATCTTGAAAACAATTTGGGAATTAAAGAACATACAGCTCTACTGTATAAATTCATAAAAATTAAGAATATGTCATAATACCACTAGCCAAAGAGCTACAGTAATAGCTGTACTAAATCTAGTTGTGCTTTGTTGTCATGATGAGCGACAGGAGAGTCACTTCCTTATCCTATTTTTCCTAAAAGGAAAATTTAAAAATACGTTTGTCAGTGCAATGAAGAAAAAAAAAAAAAAGACTGGAATCCTTTAGATTCTCCATGCCCGTGTTTGCACTCTACAACTGTCTCTTGGGTCTAACTGGTTCTGTAATGTCTCCCATTACACATCTCTTCATTGCATTGCTCAGAAACTATAGAACATATCAGGCCACTGTAAATTCACTGTCTACACAAGTCTTACCAAATCATACAGATCTGACTTGTCAACTTCCTATCAGTTAGTAATCCTAACCTATTTGACTGTAGCAATAAATGTATATTAAATATTACGTTTAAATGCAGGCTCCATAGCATGAGAATCCACCTATTTAAATATTCATTTTATAATTCCTACACTAACTTGCAATAGATTTAATGCAGTATTTTCAGCTAACATATATTGCTTTTACAAGTAATCCATGACACATACATTATATTCTTCTTACAGAAATATTCAAAACTTTACACAGGCACTGTGCTTCCAATGATGGTCTTTATCATGAAAATTACTAGATATTCTTCTATAATTTATCCCCAAGATACACATTCTAAGTCATGTTTTTATACAAAGTGCCTTTAGTGGGAGCACTGAAAATTGCTTTTAACAGTTTGGTCTTACTATCACTACAAATTAACAAGATGAAATCTGTCCAACAGGCAAGCAGTCCTCAACAAGAATTAAAATTACTTTTCACCAGGGGTCCTAGACCTGGAAGTCGCAGCCTCAATGAGATTAGAGATAGAAAGTCATGAACATCCTGTTCTTTTAATATTTTTAAACAGGAAGGAAGCCTCGATTCACGTGTTCTCCAGAGCAGCTCTTCAGCACATAAAAGCTCAAACTCGTAGCTGAGCCAGAGATGCACAATGGCCTGGATGTTAAAATCATCAACTCTGATTCAAATATTATCTTTAATTCTGCAGCTAGATAATGCTGTATTTCACTATTACACTAAAGGTTGCCTTCAGACTAATGGGAATAAATAGGTTTCTCTATACTTAATCAAGCGTCACTGGGACAGCAGAACATCACAGTAATTAAAAGAAATGTATGTCCCTGCTTAAATGTCAGTATATATATAGTTCTGGCTAAATAACTTTACTATTTGTTACGATGCTCATGCTACGATTACTAGTTTACCAAAGTAGTAGATAACTAATTCTCCCTCACCTTTTTGCCAAGACCAAAACATGAGGCTTCAACTTTAGTAATTTTGTGAGAAAAATATGAATCTCTGAAAAGAGGCAGCTGAAATGAAAAGACCTCCTCCATCTTAAAATACAGTATTTTCGTAACTGAAAATACAGTTGTAATCCAATTATATATATTCATTGTATAGAGGGAACGTCTACTATATCTTCATCATGACGCTCCACTGTAACCAAGATAGGTAGTTCTTTAGTATAATTTCATATTGAAGCTGAAGCTTTCAATTTTTTTTAGCCAATTTGCAGAAATTATGTAAAGTTTCCCTATGATAAAATATAATTTTGGTACATCAGCCTAACAGAGGCTTAATTAATGGTCTCCTGGGCCTCTTTTCCACTGGAGCAGATCTGTTTAAGAAGTCTCTTGAACTTGCTTACAGAGGGCTCTTCCCATGAATTGGGAATAATTCTAGGTTGGTACGACAGACGCCCGCTTACACATTAGGCCAGGGTAACATCCCAGAGAAATTATTCTTCACCAAATTCTACCAACTTGAAAATTAACTGAAGGGGGGGTCCAGGCAGACGGGTTACCATCACTTATTGGTGTAAGGCGTTACTCTCCGTGCAGAAGGGATGACACAGAGTGTTCCAGCAGATCCTCTTCATCCACATCAACAGTGGGTTGGTTACGGACGTCTCCCCGCAGTGACGCAGTGGGCCGGTCCCCGCCGTGCTTCACACAAGGCATGTTCTTTACACCACGTACTGAATTTCACTGAATTTTTAGAGTTGGAAGGGACCGTAGAGATCATCTAGTCCAACTCCTCACCGAAGCAGGATTGCTCAGAACTAGAGCATGTCCCTCAGGATGGCATCCAGGCGGGTCTTGAAAACCTCCAAAGAAGGGGACTCCACAACCTCCCTG
>BJBW01007495.1:8738-20188 GCA_004320125.1 Scolopax mira | reverse complement strand
CACGGCCAGTGTGGTGAAATCTCCCTAGGGCTTAGAGCTTGGTACACAGTGCAAAAAATTACATTTTGTATCAGACAACCCTCTGAAATCTGTTTCGTGACAGCTTTTCAGTTGTCTATCTTCAAACTGCATCTATCAATGCAAGTTTCTACAGTATATTTGACAGGTAGATGGGCAACATCTGCCTCAGCAATGTGTGGGCCTCAAAATGTTTCCCTGGCACTTTCTTTAATAAGCTACCTTTAATGCATTAATACAGTTGCAAAATAATAAACATTACTTACCATTATTAATTAATGTTAATTAATTAATGAAGTCTTAAACAGGTATGATAGTAAAAAGGTGATTAATAACTACTGGTAAGTACTTTGTATTTTTTCATAAATATTAAACAAATGGGAGTCATAACACATTTTAGGAAAAAAAAAAAAAATTGGCAAGTGAATTTGGGAAGGGATTGCCCGCAACTTTACTCACTTCTGGCATTTCGGAAATTATCTCTACTAATTATGTCACAATCTCTGAGGTTCTCCATGGAGATCCTAGTTGGCAGCAGCAGGATAAATATGTACCAGATAATATTAGTCTAAATTAAAACCGCTGTCCTTCTAATTGAAGGAAACGTGAACAGAGGCAAATTCAGCTCCCTGAAATTTAGGGCCATCACCTATTCAAGTCAATGGGCCAGCGTTAATTTTAACTTAGGCTTGTATTGCAATAGGTCATGAATTTTTTAAAAGTGGTAGAGAAAAAAGATAACATAAAGTTTTAAATCCACACAGATATATACATCAAGTCCAATCTCACACCAGCCCAGCTGCCCCTCCCAACTCTGTCCGTGCTGTCCTAGAAATATGTACTCACCTTCTGCTGCCTCCAGTGCCAATTCCCTGGCAACTGGCTGGTCTTTGCACATTGTCCTCCTCAGATGAGTCTGCACCCCACTTCAGGGCAGTCCATAGCCATTGCTGACATGATCACAACCCCAGGAGTTCCTGAAGGGGAGCTGACAACCTGAAGCACCTTGAAGGAACTGAAGGATAACCTCTTTTCCATCCTTAGGGCTACTTTTTGCACACACGGGTTGCTGTTCAGCTCCACACGCCCCTTCCACTCTCACTTTAAGAGAAAAAAAAAAAGTAGTAATCAGTTCAGTTAACCTTAAATTGATTGTTTAGGAGATTACCTGTCGGGAAACATTAACAGCCCTGGTCATCACCATGTCGTTCAGAAAATCCCTCTCATATCTAAGAAAGGGTACAAACAGAATCAATTCAAAACTTATCCCCAGTTGAATAGGGTGAACGTTGCTTGGTGAACCTACATGCACAAATGAGTGATTTAGGGGGGAGCAGTGTCCATTTCTTATCCCACAACAGGGGTCCTTAATCAACCTAAAGCTCACATTACATACAAAGGCTAGGAACAAGGCTATGGTCACCTGGACAGAGCACTATTTTACCCCTGATTTCTAGCTCTGCCACGGACCTCCAGTGGGAATGTGGACAAATTCACAGCCCAGAGTCTGTCTTAGTAGCCAGGTTTTAGACCAGAGGCTGTGCTTCCTTCCATGCTGTATCTCCAGCCGTGCTATAGCTGTAGAAGAAACGGAATAAATAGAACTCATTTAGTTTGCAGAGCAAAATACCCAGTGTGCAACTATTGCAGCTGGACTGCTCCTAATCCCTCCTTTAGAGGCAGCTCAACTTTCTCTACATCGTGCTTTATATTAACAGGCATTTCTGCACAAGCTGGTGAAAAACTTCAGACCTACTCTCCTACTAACAGCTTATCTCTGCTCAGCTGTTTGCTTTTTTCCCAGCCTACATGACCCTATGTGTTTCAACGGGTTCAGAGAGGACTGACCCCCCCAGGCAGCAGCAGTGCAGTTAAATTCAATGACTTCCATGGAAATATTGCTGTTTAGGTCAGTGAACATAGGGTCAGGCTCTCCTACATTCAAATAAACAATTAACAGGCAAAGAATAAACTGGCACATGTTCCTGAAGGCTTCAAGGAAAAGAATGAGAAGGAAGTGTCTCTTACAGCTCAATTATCAAAGGTTAAAAGCTTAGGACATCTGACTGCAAGACTTCTAAGCCTCATTGATCTAGGACATACCTGCACATTAAGCAATGAGAAATCTTTTAACTGATCATTGCAATTAGACATGAAGCGTAGGGCTGAGCCAACTGGGCACTGCCTTCTGCCCAGGCTGAAAATCAGAAGTCAGGTCTAATTCAACTGTTGTTTTTGGTTTTTTCCTGCTTCATTTTACTTTCATATTCTGTGTTTATCTGTATCTGCCAAAAAGTCTTAGCTCCTCTGCACACTAACAGCTAGATCTCAACATCAGTCATTCCAAACTCAGACAATGCAAAATCAATTTTTCTTCCAACATTTGCCAAGCCCACAGACTATGTTTGTGTCAGCTTTTTAAGTCATCTGACTTTTTTTTCCCCATTGCCCTGTTTGCAACAGTGAGGGGCTCAGCATTTTTATTTTAAGGAGGATTTTTCCTTTGTGCTGATACAATATCTTTGATGCAGATATCTTCAAATGCTTTACAACCATGCAGTTACCTTACTTATCTTACTGACAAGAGGGTTTTGTATATTTTCTGTCTATATAGCTACATTTATACATATTATGTGTAATCCATAAAGCACATTCATGCATATACACATATATAAAATAATAAAAATATTAGTATACTTTTTAACTATATGATTATACAACTCTATAATTGGGTGACAGCTAGAAATACAGAATCTTTCAAGGAAGTCATAAAGTGAGATAAACACATGGTTGTAAAATACGTGAGCATTTCTGAGTCAAAGATCCTGTATGTACAAAATCATCACCATTGTCCTCAGTCTTATCTGGATAAACTATAGCACATAGGAACTTTCTCAAGATCATTCATCAAATCATGAGCAAAATTGGGAATACACAAAGCTAGCCACGAGACACACTTAGTTTTAAGTGCTGTATATTGAGAGATGGAGCGCATTAGAGAGGCTACTGATATACCACTGTCAAACAAGTCTGTTTCTTTGTTTCCTCAATTTCCTCATTTTTTGGCAGAAGCACTTTTTTTTTGAACGTCTTTATTCCCCTTGTAACATAGTGCTTCAAAACAAGCGTGTTGGAAAGTTAAAGTGCAGGAAGATCAATGAAGCTTTTTAAATGGTTTCTAAAAATGTGATAAATCTTTCTTCTAGTTTCTTCTATAATAAGCACAATGTTTAGCAAAGTAGTTAAGGCAATTCTGGGCTCCTGTAAATCTGACTGAAGCTGTTCTAGCATTAATATGGAGAGGAACATTAAAGAATTAGAAGCATATGTCTTAGCCACTTTGACTCTTTAGGTGAATTATTCTCAACCAATAAGCATATTCTAAGACACTCAAAGTATTTCTTTTTTGTCTGATTAAACCACAGTTAAGAAAACATACAGTTAAAATAGCTGTAGCCTGCAATTCTTAATCGATGTTCAGTAAGGTAGCGCAGAGATGTCTAACGATGAGTCAGGTACACATAATGCTTTCTTAACAGAATGTTAGTGCTCATTAAGAAAATAAATAAATAGTGTTATCATAGGTTGGTGGGTAGAGATTCACCAATCTTCTCTGTTACCCGGGCTCTGCAATGTGAGCCCCACAGTTTTGCAGCTGTTCCAGTTACCTTTTGATTGCTACATGCCCAGGTGTTATTAAGTACAGCTAAATTAACACTACTTTGCAGTCTGTGTCACCTGGTCTCCATAATATCAAATCACCTAAGTAGTAGGAATTGGTTAACATATTTTATGACTGAGCTATGTTAATGAATACTAAACATATTTTAATAAAATTAAAAAAAAAAACCAAACACCTCAACACATTGGATTTAATAGGTAACTGTTGGAAAACTAAAATGCTTTTCTGTGCTTGAAAACAGAGTCATCTGCTTGTTTGTTACCGTGTGAATATGAATATTCTGATGAAACTGGTGTAGCTGTTGCTTTCTGTTGCTCTCTGTTACTCAGTGTTTTCGGAGCCTGGGAACAGATGGTGCACCACCTGACTCCGCACACTCTAATGTAAGATTCATTGTGCTTCACAGGAAATCAAAGATCAAGCAACATTGCAGAAGGTGAAGCAGCACCTCAGCAACCAGCAACACAGTATGATACAGTCAAGTGGTAGAGCGAGAAAGTAAGGAGAGTGAAGGGGATAAAAAAGAGAGAGAGAATAGAAGCCAGAAAGACTGAGAGCTTGGTTTCTGGGGTTTATTTTGCTTTCTTATTTCTCCTTTCATATTCTGCCCTTTTTTTTTTTTTTTTAAGTTCAAAGCTGTTCTCTATTCTTTGGGAAAAGGATTGGTTGGTTCCAGAGAAGTAACCTAAATCCTTAGATTGTCAAAAGTTCACACCTGCCAGTCAAAATCTGAATGTTCAGAAGCAAGAAGAGTTACTTGATTCGCTTGTTTGCTTCAATTTCACTGTTAACAAATGCCTGTTTGTAACATTAACAGCTTTACAAATACTTAAAAGTTTATTCAAAATTTCAGATGGTCTTAACAGCTGTAAGGAATTACCTTTATTAGCACCCTGTCTCTCTCCTCTTGCCAGCCACTCACAGTACATTACCCATCCTTCCCTCCCTTTGCCCTGACTGAGACACTCTTTTAAGGAAATACCGGGTGCACAGAAATAGAGTTACACACAAAAGAGCCACCCCTCTCCCGGAGCCCTCAGCCATAGGAAACCAACAGGGGGAATTAAGGACAGATTTGAAGGGCCTGCCTTCAAAAGTTTTGAGTGAGAGCTGGGGGCTCTTGTCTTGGGCACCTCCACTGATGTCAAATGATACAATTTCAAGTGAAAACAGCGTCAGCCTCACACACCTGACATTCATACTGCCCAGGAAAGCTGTGGGTGCCCCTTCCCTGGAGGGGTTCAAGACCAGGCTGGATGGGGCTTTGAATAACTTGGTCTAATGAGAGGTGTCCCTGACACTCAATGACACTGATCACTTGATGATTTTTAAGGTCCCTTCCAACCCAAACCAGTCTATGATTCTATATATTCAGGAACTATAATCACCACCTAGCCCAGCCGGGATTTTCGGATAACCAGTAGAGCACCACGCAGAACACAGAGCATCTTTCACATCACTCACAAGAGGCAGATAACAGAAAGGATCACCCCCTGCTTTTTCATTACTTAAATGCAGGAATTCACATAACTCTATATCCTTAAAATACATACGCCCCCCCTCTTGCATCTCGGCCTGACCTAAATCTAAGTGAAGTCAGCAGGAAAACTGCTTTATGCTCAATTTGAAGTTCACCAGAATGGGCCTTTCATTAAAATACCCAAGGGCTGGCTGTCTGAAATGTGTAAACACTGCAGTGTAACACGTAGCTGAAGCCTGTATCGTAGCAAAGAAAGTAAGGAGAGGCAGGGATTATTTGAAAGGGTCACCCAGCAAAGGGCACTGAGCAAAAGAGACATGAACTCTCCTCACACCTATTTGTGTGCCCAGCCTGCATCCCGGTACCTCGTGCTCAATGAATTCAAAGCAAGGTGGCATTTAATTATCTTTGAGGACTTGGCCGAGAAGACTAGCAGGTCATAATCAATATTATGAAGGGCATCAAGAAATTTTTGTTATAACAGAACTCTGATGTTATAAAGAAGATCAGATCTAGGCATAAAGCTACAGCCTGAGCAGGCCTGAGCAGGCCTAAGCAGCCATGACTCCACTGTCTCTTTTGCTTAGGCCAAGTCCCAGGAAAGACAGGCTTGTACCTACCATTAGGAAGGGTTTGGAGTGGATGGATTGTGACTTCTAGAGGGGAGGCATCCCCAGGAAGAGTAAGTCCCCATTCAATCCTTTTATTCCTCCAGGAACATCACAAGCAGTTAGTCCAATTTTCCATAGCCTATCTTGCTAGCTCTCTCCTTTGGCCATTCTAGCAGGAGCGTCCTGAACCTTGTCATGTCCCTACTCTTCATCCTTGGCACAACCAAGGAAAGAGATAAATATTACTCTTCTTTATGGAGATTTAAGACAGACTTACCTGAGACCTCTGATGTGTGGACACTGGTATGAAGAAGCACACAGCTGAAGAAAAAAAAAGATTGTTCAAGAGAGAGGCAACACAGTGAAGCTCAGTACATTGTGGTATCACACAAACAGGAATTACACCACTCTTCTTAAAGACAGTCTAACATCAGGGAAGACAAAGAGCACAAAAGCAATACGTCGTGTGTTGTATCAGTGTTTCACTCTGTTGCATGGAGAGGTGATGAGAGGACCAGATCTTATACTCCTCCTACAACATTGTCTTTTGGAACAGCCTGATTGTCCCTTCACATATGTTTTCCAGTTGCATACACCCACTTTACTGCATACTCCTCTCTTTTACATTTCTATTGGCCCCTTTGTTGACAGGTACGAGGCATAAAGTGGTGGTTTTCCTCCAGCTGTAGCAGTGCGGGACTGAGCACCACTGTCAGCTTCAGCTCCCTGCAGGTGGGTTGCACCTGGAGGGGTTACAGGGCTGGAGCTGGAGAGATTAGTGTAATTATTCTACCTGTTTTCCTTACGTGAACAAGGTGGTACATAGTCCCGTTGGTCAGGCACAACAGCTTGGGTGATTAAGCTTTAGGATTTATAAAGCACTTGGTAATACCAGGGGATGCAGTCAGTTGCGCTATCAGTATCCTAATCATGATAAGAAATTTCATTGGTTTCATTGGTTCAAAATGTCCCTTTAGCCCTAAGCATAATAATAATAATAATAGATACAAATTTTATTTTTGTGTCCAGTTTTGGGATTAAATCTTCACATACAAGACACAGCTTAAAGCAAATGCTTATTTGTAGGTGGATTATTGCTCTTTGATATACAGTAACTGAAACTATATTTTTTTCCTACAAAGACAACAGGCTTGACACTCTGCATGTAGAATCAATTTGATATTACCAGTATGCATTGTATACATTACCTTACTGTAAGCTTCTTTTTTTTTTTTCCTTTGGTTTGCTTTTTTTTTAAACTTCAGGCAATTATAGTGTAAGCTTTGCAAGTAATCCTTCACAAATCACTGCCCATGTAGGGCTCTACAATGAAAAGAGATGCGGGTGAAACAATGATGTTTCTATAAAAGAATAACAGGTGGTGAAAAAAATTGGAATATACATGACATTAGGGAAGAGATGCATAATTTTATTCTGATAAAATCAAAAATAGCTGAAACAGCAAATTCACCGATCCCTTCAATCTAATTCCTTTTTTTTATTCTTACAATGTTTGCTCACTTACATTAATAACATAATTCGTTACTTCTGAAGTCACTGCAGTAACTTAGTTTGACACTTGTATCTGAGTATGACATGGAATGAGAGAAAATACTTTAGCTTTAATTTGTCCATGATTTATAAAGAAAAATACCTCTTACAGTAAAAACCTAAGGGTATTAACCAAAGAAGAGAGTAATTTTGGATAGGAAAGACCTAGCTATCAATATGACTGCCATTGTTACTTATATTGTGTTCTACCCTACCCTACAATTCCAATAGACTATTTTTAAAATTCAGTAAATATACTTGAATATTTGCCGCCTTAGATGCCAGAGACACTTTGTGGACTGAGAGAGGACACACTCTTTAACTAGGTTTATTAAAAACCTAGGGATGCAGTATCTTCAAGATTGAGTCATGGGTCCTGAATCACCTTCCTAGAAGCAACAGAATTTAGAAAGTTACTGTGTTCAGTCCAGAGTGGTCCTTTCACATCAGCTTTCTTTGTACATATAGTAAAGCTGAAGCACAGGGCTAATAGATTCCACCTTTTTAGTATCTAAACTGTGTATTGACAATAAGATAAAAAATTCAATATAACTAAAGTGGCATACAGTAAATATTTCATCTAACCTTGGTGCCAGACTACTGACTTTCTCTGGTTACACAGTTCTTTCTTAAGGTACCTCTGTTTAGGGTGAACTACCAAACTAACAGAGAATTTACAGTGAGAGGATTTCAGAAGTTTTAGTAAGGAATAGTATCTGTTTCTCCTAATCTAAAAATATTACTTCCTCTCTAGAACAACATGGGTAAAACCCAGTATAAGAATGAATAGATAAAAAAAACCCAGACTTGCTGTATTTCCCAGAGACTTCAAAAAATGACATTTCTTTGGAATAGCAATGTGAAAATTCATTTCTAAAAGGCTTCTTGCGGAAAAAAAAAAAAAAAGGAGCATTATTGAAGTCATATCTATCTTTTTATCAAATAATTTTCAGGAAGATAGCTTGATCAGCCACAATATTGCCTTCCTTCTCTGACCACTATTACCTTTTTACTCCCAATGGAGTTAAAAATACTGGAAACTCCTGAATCTTCACATTCCCTTCCCTAGGAGGACTTCCACTTGTCCTCTTCCCTCCCACTGCTTTATCTTCTCCGTCCTCCCAACTGTCAACTGATAACTGCTTTTCTTCCACTTTCCCTGGCCTACCCACCTGTCCCGCATGACTTACACAGATTTCCTATCCTCTTTCATACGTAACTCATCATCCACACCCTATTTGTCTTGCTCAGACAAATATTATCTCACTCCAAATATTTGTCTTTTCACTCTATCAGGACCAAACAGCCTTTCTGTTATCCAAACCCGGACAACACCAGTAATGCACCACTACTCTCATTCACAGACTGGGTTGAGCCCAGTAAGTCTCCACCCCTGTTTCACGTCACCATCCAGGTTAGCTCTGCAATCCAGTCCAGATCTGCTCCTATCAGGTTTTACCAGCTCCTTGTAGCCATTGCTTCTTCCTTCCCAAAACACCAAAGAAAGAGAGGACACACAAGAGAGCTTCAGGACTGGTTTTACTTCAGTCCCCCAAGATCTTTGGTGCCACCAAGGCATTATCAGTGAACAGCAACCTCTACCTCCTTGGAGAAAGCCACGATCCTGAGCACTCCTGGTTACAACATCTTTGTGTTGGTTTTATATTAAAATATCAAATGAACGTAACCATGTTGGCAGATACTAGATGGGGCATATCCATCAGTCATTGCTCACATAGTCTTTATTGCTTGAACCAGGGCAGAGGAAGGCGAGGATCTCAGAAAGCTGTTCTGTGCGTTATTTTTTTTTATTTATTTATTCATTCATTCATTCATTGTGCAGACGGTACTGTCTCTCTTCCACATTTTCCCTCCCAGGAAGAAATTAAGGTAATTGAATACAGGGGCTGTCTGCCAGCAACAAGCAGACCAATGTTTCAGGAGTCACTGGAATATACCTAATGTAGCTACGTATGAATTTGTACAGATTGAGGCCTCAAGACCAGAAGACAATAAACACCAGTTTCTCTGACTTGAGATTTCTAGACAGACAGCTTGGAAGCTCTGTCTCTGTGAAGCTGGGGAGAGTGAGGGGGTGAATTTTATCCAAAGAGAATTATTTCCAATCACAATAGCAAAAAAGTAAAGAAATTAATAGCCTTACCTCCTTGACAAATGGGAGATTCTTCAGGATATACTCAGATGTTAAGTTCTTGCTCCAGCTTCTTCTCTGTCTGACATGTTAACAGCTTTTGCAACTTTCTATTATTCAAGAACAAAATTGTTCAACAAGGAACTTCTGCTGCCTAAACTCCAAGACGTGACAGTACTCAGAGCCCAACTTGGGTTCAGATTTCAAACAGGTTGGTTGAGCTACAGAGAATGGATATTATAACCACAGCTTATAGGTCATGATGATTTGTTGGGTTTTTGGTTGTTATTTTATAACTAATTTTCATACTGTCCTTGAAAGTTACAAGCAGAAGATACTAACCAAGAAGACATTTTGATGGAAGCTTTCGTGCTCTGAAAAATCATGATTTAAGCCTTGACTTTTCTTGTTATGTTGTCACTCTGTTCTCAGAGCAGAGTGATGACTTGCCAACTTTGCTTCTTGGAGAATAATGAAGTAAAGCAGCTGAACATCAGAAACAGAGCTCATGATGAGTTTGTCATTTGAGTTTAACAGCAGGGGCCCCGCACTTGGTAATCATTACTGCAGCCTAATCTACTGCATGTTTTCTTAGTCAGTAGAGATTAGAGCAATGGTGCTTCAGACATCTATTGGGAATAGAGCTAAAAAGGAATCATGAAAATTATGTGTAAAAATAAGACTGTATAATATACACATGTTAATGTTTCTTTGCTGAATGTTGTTGGCCTAGTAAAAATGCTGCTTGCTGCTATGCTGGAGTCCCACCTTTGGGAGTTAACTGTAGACTCTAACAACAAAACATAAGACTGTGGGCTTTTGAGGCTTCTATAAATTTAGAAACTCATTGAGAACACTTGTCCACACAGGGGGAAGTTTTCTAAGTTACGTGCTTGGGATTAGGCTGCATGATTTCCAACAATGTTAATAGGAGTTATTCTTGCCTCTGAAAATATCAGCTTAACTCTGTAATAAAGTAATTTCCTCAACTATTGGTTTAAGCGCTTCATGCCAAATTTCTGACCTCAGTTACTTATTTGATATCCAAGGCTGGTTTTGGATTGGGTTGTAATGAATCAGTCCCTGCAGGCAAGAGAAACAATTGCTCAATAAAATTCAGAGACAACCAGCACATCAAGGACTAATATTGTGTGCTTCTAATACATATTTTTGTACACTATACTCCACGAATAAACCACCAGTAGAGGACATTACATGCATTATAAATAGAAAGCCTGGGAAATAACTTCACAGACCAAAAAAAAGAAGTGTCTGCTGAGGGAACTGCCAGATTAACGAATCCAATGGTTAATGAAGGTTAGTTTCTGGCCTTTCTCCTTGAGGTTGGCAGAGCTGTTCAGCCTGACATACAAGAAGGAGGCTAAAATGACAAATTTCAGCTTTACTTCAGAAAGTCATGAATCTCTTGGGATGCTGTGGCTTACCACCACATTGCAGTGGTGGAACCAGACACTGGCCCACCACAGCAATCCAAACGGGCTGTGGGAAGACTGTTTGCTGGTTTAGAAAACGTTCACTAAGGTGCAACAGCTCTGACGGACCAGGAGGAAAAGGCTTTGAGAACTAAGGAGGAGTGGGGAGATGGTGTATAGGCAATAGCCATATCTCAACATTGATCATGGTTCCAAAGCGGAGACACAACCTGAAACAGAACTAGTCATACAGTTGCAAAATATCTTTCTTTCATGGTACTAAAGGTAAAGCAATTTGCTTCTGGTCATTTCAGCATCAAACAATTTCACTATGATATTTCATTATAGCGAGTAGAAGCGATGCTGGCAGGTGCTTTTATCTCTTTAATTTGATTAAGTCTCACAGAGTCATATAATACTGTCCCACTCTTGTTGGATTTCCAAAGATGCTGTAAGCAGCTGGGATAAGTGGAATTCCAATTTCCAACACGGACTAGACAATGTTCTAAACCACCAAGGCCAC
>BJBW01007494.1:1692-12504 GCA_004320125.1 Scolopax mira | reverse complement strand
TTCCAGAGACCACTGGAAGGATAAACAGAAGGGAAGATGGCACAGAAACTGGGAATGGAGCAGAGAGCCAAGTAAAACAAAGTCAGAAGCTCATCTCTAAGCTGAGTCGGAGCTGCCAGGTTTTGGGTTTTGCAAGCTCTCGGCAGGTTTTTGGCAGTGGTCAGCCCAAACCTGCACAGCAGCACCAATACCTGCTCTGCCCAGGCAGAAGAATTAGAGACTCTCAACATATCAGACACCTGCACATCAAGGATGCAGCATACGGAAGAGTTTAGCAGAGACAATGCAGCAAAGAACAGCAAAGATGCTGCAAGGCCTGTCCTGGGGTGCTCAGCTCCCAGCAGACTCTTCCCCTCCACATTCCTTCCAGGCCTCTTGTTGCCTCTCCAGCTGGATTCAGGGAAGGCATGAGCTGGTGTTAAAAAGAATCCATGCAATTAAAGAAAAGCAGGGAGAACGGGGCAGCTCTTGGAGATAACCCCTCAGAGAGGGGAGAAGGTCCCTCCAGCCCTCCCGTCTCACCACAAGCCTCACTGAGATCAGCTTTGCTTGCACAACGCTCAGTAAGACACCTCTCCATTGTACTGCTTATCTCCCCCATAGACTCTACAGCTGCTGTTCTTTTCATCCCTTGGCCTCTTGGGGCCACCAAAAGCCTCTCTGATAGCCCCGCTCGCTTGCCATGAAGAAAGCAGCCATGGCACAGCTCAACACTCACCAGCTTTCCTGCACGAGGGTTCAGAGCCCACATCTCACAAATTTAAGGATTGGGGATGGGAGAGCTCAGGACCCCTAACACCAAACACCCACACCTCCTGGAGTCCCACAGTGCTCTACTCCTCATACAAATAACTCCAAAACATTTACCTTGACAACACTGCTCTCAAGACATTGAGGAACAATTCCTAAAGGTGACCACTGCTACAGCCAGTGACAACCAGTGAGCTTCTACCCTGTCCATCGCTCAGCCAAAAAGATGCCCTTGGCTGAGCTGTCTCACCCCCTCTGGAATAATCACCTCTTTCCTCTCCACATCAGCTTGAATCTTTGCTTGGGTGACAGCAGCCTCGCGGAAGGAGGAACTGGCCTGTTTGGCCTGTTCAATGAGAGTCTTCAGCTGCTGGGCAGTACTGAGCAGTGAATTGACCATCTCCTCCAGGTAGAGCCAGCTCCTCTGCTCTGTCACTTCCAGCCCATTCACCACAGAAGGGGATATGGCTTTGGTGGGCGTCGAGGGGGGCACCGCCAGGGCAGGGAGTGAGGTTAACACTGAATATAAAGAAAGACAAAGAAAATAGAGAGAATTAGGGTGTTTCATTTCCATAAAGTGTGGGTGGGTTTGTTGGGATGGTTGGTTTGTTTTTTAAAAATGTGGTCTGCAAAAATTTCCAATCTGGCAAAGTTTTTGCTAAACAGACCTGTCTTCTGTGGGCCAAAGGGCACGGAATCAGTCTGTGCAGAACAAGCCTTGGGCCACTCTCAAACCCAGAGGACAGAAGAACCTGTATCCCTGATCCCACTGTCTAGTCTGGGGAGGCACTAACCCCTCCTGGCTCTGCCACACAGCAAAGCAGTGAAAGCACCACCCCCAGAGACTCTTCCCCCACCATCATCGCGACGTTCTACCTAACGCTGCCCTCAACCATTGCTAAGTAAGGGTCTAATAAGTCATTCAGCAACCAAACCCATCCATTTTTTCTGACATATCCTGATGTCACTATAGAATCACAGAATTGCCTGGGATTGCCTTCCACAGAAGAACCTTGGAAGGGACTTTTAAGATCATCTAGTCCAACCATCAACCCAACTCTGAGACTATGCAGATGTCAACTCTCATGTTGCACAACTACAAAAAGTAGGCACCGACCCATGTCACACTCCCCTACACCTTCTGAATCCTCATCTTAACCATAACCCTGGCCAAAGACCGGGATAAAACCAAGCCAGTTAGCACCACCTCAAAATTACATGTATTGCAAACATGCATTTTCCAGAACCAGCAATTGAGAAGCCCTTAAAAAAAAACCCTCAAGAACTGTAAATTCCTTGGGCCCCTTCAACCTGCATCCTACCCAGAAAACAAACTAAGGGCATGAAAATACCCATACCATGCTGAAACACCACAAATTTTAATAAAAGGTATTCACAGCTATATGCATCTGTTTCAAATATCCTGGTTATTCTGACCATCAATGCTCACTGCAGCTCTGAAACCTCTTTTGCCTAATCCCAAGGGAGAGAGGGAATGCACACAGTCCAGATGGAAGTTTTAGCTTCCATCAAAAACATCTCCTGACATTTGTTTAATGTTTATGTTTAATGTCTTGGACAGTTCTCAAGAAGTGATTTCTTGTCTTCAGTCCTTTCCTCCCAAATCCTAACTGCAGCTCTTCACTCTTGCATAAACTGGAATGCCACAGGTATGAAGCTAAATACAAAAGCACAGAAGCCCAGCAATACTTCTGAACATACTCCAAGGGACATTGAAAGAAGAAAAGAAAAATCAAACAAACCTATTATTGAGATGTTACAGCCTTTACTTTTCCACACCCTAACCATAATCTTACCAGTAATTGCCATTTGGAGGAAGCTGCCAGCATGAAGCTGAACTGTCCTGAGAACCTCATGAGCCTTGTCTTGAATTTCCCTCCAGCTCCCTCAATTGTCAGGGCTCTGCTGTGCCCCCTTTCCCAAAGCCTCTGTTAGAAATTAAACTCCTAGAAAAACTCTTAGCCTTACCTTTGCAAATGTTTCAGAAACCCAGCAGTTATTGTGTCCCTAAAACATCTACTTTTCTCAACTCTAGGCTTGCACACACGCTGGGAGACCACAGGGTGAGGGAATTAAATCTAGAACCCAACAACACACAGTGTAAGTTCACCTCAGGCAACATTGCCAGGAACAAACGTTACCTGGCTTTACTTTTCCAAAATGTAACTGTAACCCCAGCAATAAATACTCCCCATCGTCCATAAAATTAAGTCCAAGACATCCACATCTACCAAGAGCTGACCTCTAAATTCCTCACCAAATTGTTTTGAAAAAAGAGCACCACCAGTCTCATTACCCCAAAATCTACTGATGGCCTGTTTCAGGATTTTTCCTCACATCCTTAAGTAGAGTTTCAGAAGGATTCAGCACACAGAAAAAGCAGTAAATTCTGCAGGCAGAGAAACTACATTCTTTCCTGGCTAGTTCTGTGCTGTCAAGGGCAGAGTGGTTGGTATTCCAGGCACCAAAAGCCAGTCAGTTCCCTTGATTTTCAAATAGTGAGTGCCACATTCACATAATAAACGCAGGACAGGTCCCGCTGATGGAAGCTCTGGCCCTTGGAAGAGCGTTGAGCAGCCAGGAATACAACTTCTGAAGCACAGAGCCATTGAAATCCTCTTTGCATCCCTGCTTTCCTTTGAGAAGCACTTCTAAGCAGCATCACTGCTGGGTACCGACTACTGTTTTCACTAAAATGGACCATTCTTGGGGCCAGATTCTCTTCCTTGAAACCAGAGTTCAGAAATCTGCTAAAAGGGAAGTTCTTGACCAAAACGCAGAGGGCGAAGTGTCTGAAAGGCACTTTATTCTCATTGGCTTTATTAGCAGTCTCCCACAGCAAGCTGGTTTGGATGTCACTCTGTCTGAAGTGGCTTCAGAAAGAAAAGCAGAAACAAACCTCAAACCTCTCTCAGAAAACAACAAACTGCACAACCTGGTTAAAAACACAGCACAGCAGGCACCGCCCCATTCAGGAAAAAAAGACTTCTTGACTACACTTCAAGTGGTACTTAAAATTCAATTGTAAATACTGTCCTGGAAACAAAATCAACTATAAAAAAGTCAACTGTAATTCTACGATTCTATAAATACTGTCCTGACCAGCAAAGGCCACCAGACCAGCCTGTACCAGACTGCAATTCCAGCAGTTCCACTCACCGGGAACCTCCCCTTAGTAAAGGCAAACCAAGACTGCCCTGAATGCTTCCAAAACAGCAATTAATTTCAGTGTATTAACACTTTAACCCTTTTCAAGCCCCGTCTAGAAGTTTTTCACACAAGCAGCAAAAGCTGAGAGAATCCAGCATGGACTTGAAGAGAGAGAAGGAACCTCAAACCCCAGGGTATGTTGGACAGGAGAGCACTGCAAGCTCACCACACAGGCAAACAGCTTTAAGCTCAGGCTTTAAGCTCAACAGCCCTTAATTAGAAGAGTAATTTCAATCCATTTGCATGTGACTAGAACTATTTGCACTTAGATACCAGGAAGAGATAAACCGACCTTTTATCAGGAGCTGTTTGCAGAGGAGCCCTTCCCACTGCCGCATTTCCAGCACACTATTTATCAGAGCACAGCATTTGATAACTTATCTCATGGAAATTACTTCCCCTTCCTCATTTTGGCATAGGTACCTCAGTCCAGAGAAAGTATTCACCGGTGAAAAGAAATCAATATTTAATTAGTAACAACAACAAGATCTGACTAAGACTGAAAACCAACAAGATTTCATTCTGGACAGAGCAGGAATGCACTGTGTTGCTCCGAATAAGTAAATAAAAGGTCAGAGGGAGGGGAGAACACAGGCTTTGAGAAAGAAAGACTCCAGGCAGCACAAAGGAATATATTGTGTTTACATGATCTTTTCTTGACATCTGAGAGAACAGGAACAGGCTCAAAACCTGCCAGTCTTACAGCTCCTCCGTGTCAGTGAGGTCACGAAGTATCAGAGAAACTTCACAGAATCATAGAATTTGGAGAATTAAAAGGCCTAAAAATCTCCTCAACATAATCCAGCCAGAGACAGGCCATTCTCTGCTGCATCTCTTGACAACAATACATAAAGCAAGAACAGCACGACCAGTTTGCAATTCCAGTTTCTGCAACACTTCCAGTTTCTATCAGCACAGGCAAATGCAAGGTCATTAAGTTTATGTAATATAATTACACATGAAGAGGTGATTAACCAGCACCCATCATTCCAGCACAAACGTCTGTGCTAAGGGATGGGAAAGTGACATTGGACGGGAGAGCTGCCCCGACCTGAGAGCACCATCAGGGGCTTTAGACAAAGAAGTGAGAACATTTAGGAAAGCTGTGACATAATTTTAAAAGGGATGGTCTCAGCTCAAACACCAAATAAATGTTCAGCCCCAGTGCCCTAGTGGTGACCAAAGCCTTGAAGCACAAGTCTCGGGGAACTGCGAGATGATTTCAGAAGCAGGATCACAACAGGTAGGAACCACCACATCAACATTCTCCATAATGGAGTGAAAAACTTTCCACAGACTAGAAAAGCTGTTTGTCCAAATGCTAATAACTCCAAAAGTCGTAAGAAAAACAGAGAAATGTTTCTTTTTCTGCCTCGATCTTCCCCTTCGCTGTGAAAGAAGATCAGAGGGTAAATTCAAGCGATGCTGGGTTTTGTGACAGACAGAAAACGTACCGATTTTGGGATGAGAGGTTGGCAGCGCGGCTTCAGGAAAAGGTGAGATCTGACAGTTGTCCTGGTAACTGGGATAATGAGGCTCGGGGTGAGTGACCCGGCACGGCTGCTGGACACTGGTGTCCTGAACTGTGGGAGAACACACAACGCCGGGATCAATCGCTGGCTCCCACAGCTCTCGGGCACTTCTTACGCTTCTTACACCCGTTTTTTCCCCATATTTTATAAAAGTTCCTACACTCTCTGGTAATTCCAAATGAGGAAGAGCAGCATGGTCTCGCAGCACCTCGCACTTACATCAGTCTTGCACTGATTTAATTTCTCTCTGCTTTCACCTTTGAAGGCAAAGGTTACTGCTGTCTTCCCTCCCAGACACCCTTCTATTGACAATAACCACAGGGTCTCCAAACTACAGTTCTCAGAGCAGGACAGTTCCCTCAGCAGAGTTCACAACCCCACCTACTAAACAACTAAAATATATGTCATGCATTTATATTTCGTTTGATTTATTCTGTCACTTTTCACCTACTTTCAACACTCCGCTAGTTTTCTTTTTTTTTTTTTTTGGTAGCATTTTAGGACAAAAGAGGAGTGGGAAAAAAAACAACAGAGGTGAGCAGAAAGCCCTAGAAACCAGCAGAGCTGTACCCCAGCAGCTGCAACATCTGGATAAAACTTCTCACTTGTGCAACTGGAAAGATTTCAAGCTGCTGAAATCATTTCAAAGGAAGGACAGCAGGTTATGTATAGGCTCTCTAGAAGCTCTTGAAAAATAAACTATTTGTGCAGCATTCAAAATGTTTCTTCCTATAGCAACGGGCATCCAAACCTTTTTTTCTCCTTCCCCTGGATGTCCAGCAGACACTTGGACACCTGAACTCTTACCAGTGGCTCCAGTGAAAACATCACCCTGGGAGGGACTTTCTGAGATAATTGCTGTGGCTTCCACTGTCGAGGCCCGGTCAAAGGTCAGGGCACCGGAGGTCGTGATCTGTCCCGGAGTCACCGTGACTGCAAATATTAGAAGGACTTTCATAATTAACACTCAGCACAGGGGGTTGGTTGTTCTGCTGTTCCTACCCCTGTTCAGAACTCACAGATCAATAAACAAACAGCCAGTGATTCCCAAGTTTGGATCCTATGACCCCTATGACTGGAAATGGGAATAAAGGCCTGTTTGGCTTCCGAAGGCGCTGCTGGCCTCCTGCACAAACCTTACTTTACAGCATAATGCCTCCCAAATCACCATTTTTTCAACTATTGTATGAGCAATAACATCTACCAGAAAGGTTCATTGGGGCCACAAACCCCACCAGTTATTGGCTGATCCTAATTTATTACAACTTTAGCAAGAGTGGTTCTTACTGCTTAAATCCACCCAGAAAACCTGTGGATTATGAGGAATTCTGTGGCAGTCTGGTGAGCTGGCCAACTTCAGCTGCCTGTCTGCACACAGGGATAAAACATGCTCGGCCAAGGAACAAGGCACAAAATCCTGTTGGATGAATATACCCACACAGCTCCAAAACGTTTAAAACCCTTTTTAAATAGGATTAATTAATTTGACACCATTAATTGGGAACGGGCTGGTTCTGTGTCACGCTGCTCCGCCAGAAAGATCTTTTCTCAACAATAATTCAGGCGTTGAGGCTACAGATCTGTGTCTGCTGAAACATGGGGCTGCCACCAAAACAAGCACGAGCAAACGTGCAGCCTCACAGCACCTCATGTTAATGAGCCAATACAAATTAAACCCATTTGGAGGATTAAAAACGCCCAAATAAACTCTTACAGAATCCTGGTATTGGTGCTGGAAATCTAATCCTACTTTTGGCTGTTCTTTTTTGGGTTTCTGTTGCTTCCTCAATTCATTTTGTAATGTTAGCACCCAGATGATGCCTGTGCGATGAGAGAGGGAGGACACGAGTGTGACTGGGAACGTGTGAGCTGGATGAGCTTGCAAATTAATTTCTGTTCTCACACAGATGGTTTGACAATCAAAATCAGTCAGTAACAAAGCGTGTCCTGAATGCTAGAGAGAAAATGTGCAGATGAAAGCATCACCTTGGGCTTCTTTCCATTAACAGCTTTCAGGCTGTGGATTTTATTCCAGCTGCTTACAGCCTACTCGTCTATGTATTTTAAGAAATAGCACAAATCTTACTCCGCAGCCCTCGCCAGCTTCTGAAGGACAAAACCTAAGCTCAGGGGATAGAATGGGGATTTCCAGCAGAGCAGAAAAGGACCAGCCTTCCCCTCAACCTCATTTTAGCAGGAGGAAATGTCTCAATTGTCCTTTGTAAAAAATATACCTGACACTCACTACGGACCAAGGCCAGGACTCCACAACTGCCCTGCGCTGTCAGGGGGAGAGAGCAGAGTGGGGAAATAGAACCCAGACCTCTCAACAAAATATGGAATCTACTGCTCCCTGCAAAGGGATGTTAAGATGCTTAAAACCCAGTCTCCTGGAGGACTAGAGCTGTACTTTTTCCTACTTGCCCTGCGGTCCCAATGTGGCAACACTCTGCTGGTTTCTACAAAATAGGAAGTGAAATTAGCTAACGATCATGAGCCAATTAAACTATCCAATGGAAAGGAAGTGGTAAAAAACCAGACATTTTTCTCAGTTGGCTAGATCCAAGGGGCCACTGATTGACATAAAATATCTACTGTGGCAATACTTCATCAAAAAAGGGAAGCAATTTTTACCAAAGAACCTACATGTAGTAGCAGCTGTGGCAGGAAGCAGAGTGATGTTCTTGGAGCAATCCTTCTTCACCGGAGTTGCAGGCATTTCGTTTTCTTTTTTCCGCCTTTTATATGGCACAAAGAGTCGTATGGGGCCACTCTGGGCAAAACAGGCCAAAAAAAAAGAAGGAAAAAAGGAAAGGGCATTAACTGAGGCACCTCTTTGGGGACTTTGGGTTTACTCTCATCTTTCCAGATGCAACCAAGGTCAGGCAGCACATATTCCCATGGAAGATGTGTGCTTTGCAATGATTGACCAAACCCCTCCTACTTCTCCAAACCAAAAGAACTCTGAAAAAAATCATAGAATGTGTTGGGTTGGAAGGAACCTGTAAAGGATCCAAATGTCCAAAACATTACACTCAGCTCCCTCCAGTTGAAGAGGAACAGATTCAGCCTCTTCCCACTACTATTTCAGGAGCAGAACTGGGTAAATAACTAACTGATCAAGGTTGTGGAAGAAAAGAAAAACAAGACCAGGGGAAGACAGGAAACAGTTAGTTTCAGGTCTGGGAAACAAGCAAATCATCCAGTCCATAGCAGAAATAGCAAAACACTATTTCAAGTCAAGCTAAAGACTTCTGTTTTCAGGACTTTAACCTCATCTTTGAAACAAACAAGCAAACGACAAACCAAACCCCAAACCAACCCAAGCAGTTTAATACAGAAATATGGACCCAACACAGAGTATTACATTACTACCTTGTAAAAACATGTTTTTCTAGCTCAAAAAAAAATGTGAAATTTGAGTCAAAAATGACAGATAGCTCTGACATCTCCAAAAGGCATTTTATATAAATACAGATTAAAAGAAGCATTAACTATCACCCGGTTTTACTGAGGCTGCTCTGCAATAGCAGCAGTTCCAGAGCAGTTCCCAATCTCCTCTCTCTACACAGCACGGAGGCTGGAGCCACAGCACTCCTGTGGACATTGCTAGGACACTCATAACCCTCTGCAAACGGCTGTGGCACTTGGACTGCCTAACTGGTTTAAAAAGAACAGATCTAAAACCTCCAACTCACCAGAGTCATGTCGTCACAGCAGGCAGCACAAGTACAGGAGGCGGCGTGAGGATTTAAAATCCCATCCTGAAATGAGAAGATTCAGCGTAAGTCACCGAAAGCACCGAGAGCAGGAGGCTGTTCTGCTAAAAGACTGAGGCAGTTCCCACAGAGATGCAGCCATTCCCTTCCCCTTGTGAATAACACACAGCCCCAACATCATAGTGAGAGGGTGAGCGTGTGGGAGGAGAGCGAAGGAAGAACAGTGGTCAAGTAAAAAATATGTGAATTTGAGACTTTATAAAAGTTTCTGCCCAAACAGAAATCAACTGCCAACCTAACGGCAATGCCAAATTCTCCAGGAGGGCACTGCAGGAAATAGAGGACTCAAAGTGATACTCAATAAATGGTGTAAGTGAAGAGGAAAAGAAAACTTGTCAGGAAAATGGCATTAAGCAGCTCAGGGTATTGAGGTACAGTATCTCGGGGGAGAGCTTCTTTCCCAGTTCCTGCCATAGAGCTCAAGGCTTGGATCATGTTATTTAAAAACACATCTAGAAAAATTCCTCTCTCATCACCGATTCTCCACCAAATCAAAGCCTTGCATCTGAGTTGCCCCACGGCCCCACTTCTGCTCCCACAATTTCTCTGGCAGGCTCTGCCCGTCCCCTCCAGCAGAAAGGAGGGAGCCAATTTAACCCTACGTGAATAAGGCACTGCAGAGGCCTCCCCGCGTAGCGGATGCTCCTCTTCCAGTCTTTGCTGCTGGCTCGTCCCGCCATAGCTTCGAATTCGGTGGGGCTGTACCAGTTGTCCCCTTGCTTAATGCACCTCCCCCGGCCCCCTGACAGGAAAGAGAAGAAAGGAATCGTTAGTGATGGTTAAGAATCGTTTTGCTGCTTTCCTAGAGAAGTCAATATTGAAATTGCTGGAGAAAATAGCAGTTAATCTATAGCAATCACCAAACACACCCATCTGCTCCTTCTCATCGCTCTGGGATAACCATGCCCATGTACTATCTTGGCTGGGCCAAAGGCTGTGCAGGTTTAGAAAGCTCCAACTTTGGGCCCCACCATCCAAAGGCTAGAAAAAAATTACCCATTTGCAAGAAAATTAAGTCTTTCTTGGATAAACACCGTGAATTTAAGCCCTTCCTTAATTTGCACTTAAATTTCTATTCCTCTGGTCGTAAAGAAAACTCTCTATCCAGGAAGCGTGCGCTGGGCCACGCAGTCAGACCTGGGGACAATTTCTGCTGACACTTCTGCAGCTTTCCCACTGAGATAAAAGAGAAGAGGAAGGACTAAGGCAGCGAAAGAATCCCATTAGGAGACAAACTCTCTATTTTCCACCCCAGCAGGGATTCTTTAGAGCTTTGGAGAAACACAGGGCTACTTCTGAGACAAAAAGAATGTTAGAGGAGTCAAGTATTACCAGGGAGACCCACTGCACCAGCAGCCTGTATCTTCACAGATTTAAGAAAAGAGTTAAAAAGCCTCTGAAGAAAGAGCAAAACGGAAGAGAACAATAACATCCAAAGGGACCAGGCTGGCTAGGAAACTGTCTTTTCTTTTTCCTTATCCTTAAAGGCAGCCTGATTAAAAAATGAGTACACTGAGTGA
>BJBW01007488.1:0-45078 GCA_004320125.1 Scolopax mira | reverse complement strand
CAAAATTAGTTCTGTTTTACCTCAAACCAGGACATATATCAAGTTGGTAGATAATCCTTAGCAGTTTGTGTGGTGGAGTTCTTCCTTATAGAGCCAAAGATGCTTCATGCAGTTGAGGAGATCTGTTGCATACAGAAACCCAAACAACAAGGCTATGACAAAGAAAGGGTTCCCTCTCAGACCCATCTTGTTGACGTTCTGATGATACTGATGAGTTATGGTTCAAATGAACCTTAAAAAAAAAAAAAAAAGTAAATAGGAATTCAACTCATTGGTAATGTCAATTTTCTTTATTTAGTCTTTATATTTTAATTGTAATCACTGTAGAATTCAAAATGTACTTAGTGCTTTATTTCTCGACAAAATATTGCAAATGTTATGTGAAGTCTTTCACACTGTATCTGAAAAAAGCCTACCCACTCTGTTTCTTCAGAATTGTTCTCTTTCTGCTTTGTCTAGCATGAAGTTTTATCTTCCTACGGACAAGATTTTTTTATAGAGTATGTGTTTTTAGTCAACCCAGTATGGGATCTTGCTTTACCCAGATATGAACTTTATGAAAATAAAGTGTTAAGGCAGGGTTGGTTAAGGGCTGTTACCAATTCTTAACTCATCAGTGCAGTAGAAGTGCTGCTGCTCTTTGACGCAGTGACACTGTGTAGCTAGCCATTGATAGGGTAGACTGACTGCCTGTCAAGCTGACTTGAGTCTCAGCATCTGGAATCAGGTCTCCGTTCTCTCACCCCTGTGCTTGTGCAAAGCTCTCCTCTATGGTAAACATGTACCTGTGAGATATTGCAGAGTTCGGCTCAAAGCACTTTTATTTACAGCTGTGTAATTCAAGTGCCAGTATTATTCTTTCTTGTGTCAGAATTCTTTTACCACTTACTCTCTAAAGCATCTACAGCAGCTCAAGAGGTGTGCTATCTTTACAGGGACTGCCCTTAAGTGGAGGAGGATAAGTAAGCTAAAGAAATGGTATCAAACTCGCCAATGCCTGAGGATTTACAGGTCCAAATTCAAAGCTCCAAACACCTTCAAATGGGTTTGACCTTACCAATCAGAGAAAAACTGCATTTAATATTAATTAAGTGCATGTCTGCGGTGTTGTGCAACTACCCTCACTGTAAGGTTATTGGTGCCTCTTAGATGATCTCCCACACTTGGCTCAAATAGGACTGCTATCCTGGTGTCTTTCTTCTCACTGTATTTATCATTTAGTCCTTGGGGTGTGTTGGAGCCCTTTGATGACAGGCATGCGGATATTTTCCACCAGTTTTTGGTCTCATCCTTCTCTGGAAGATTTGAAACTTAGTTCTAGCACTGAAACATGGGACTAAATGTTCTTCAACAGAAAATTATAATCAATTATTACAACTTTGAAAGTTACAATTCCTTCTTACTGAAGTGAAAGCCAGTGAAAATGGCTTTGAACTAAAATAGTTCAGAGTGGCTATACATTTGCGATATACATATATTGTCTCTGCACGGGCTGATAAGGCAACTTACCACCAGTACTTCTAGGCTCTTGTGCTTAAAGAGCTTCTGTGCTACCAGATGAGTGTTCTCATAGGAAAAGACAACCATCTTGAACTTCCCACTCTAAATAACTCCATAGCAGAGCACAGGAGCATAAGGGTCATGCAAATGGCAAAACAGCTTCATCAACTCTACTGTTCCTCACCTTACAAGCACTTAAGTTCATTCATCTGACAGGCTGTATGTATTAAGCCTCCTGAGTGGCTGTATGCATGAATCAGGGACTCAGCAAATTCAGAGAATTAAATTTAAATTGAAATTGTTCTTTGAATTTGTCAGGGAAATTCAACAGTTATTCATTCTTGTATACCAAAAACCCCTTCTCAATCTGGTAAACAATGAAATATAATTTATTTTGCAGCCTGCTTCTAAACATTATAAAGATTAAGCTTCATTAATTAATTTCCCTCTATAATATGCTTTATCTGTCTGTCCTGAATTCATCTAATTCATTCTAAGTTCTACTCAGCTTTGCTACTTTTACTTAGGGATTCATAACTATGACAAATAAAAGTAGACCTTGAAATAAGGAAAATAAAAATAGGCACAGAAAAACCTGCTGTAATCTGCTGTTGAGAAGTGTAGGTGTATAACGTCTATAATTTATCAGCACCAGCGTCTGGAGAACTGGTTACATTCAAAAACCGTAGACATATCTGGATTTCAGAGCAGATTCCTTCGAGTGCCAGGTACTGATTTTTTTTATTTTTCAAAATGGTTATGTATCTCAATAAAGGTTGGGATTGTACTGTCACTACAGTGTCTAGACATTGCCTGCAATTTCGGTGACTGAAAGAAGGATTTCAGATTATGTCAGGAAGGTGAAGTTGTCACACTACTCGTTTCTCCCTTGATTTCTTTCTTTAATGATCCATGTATTCAAGACATGCTCATTAATGAATAGAAGACACTGTTATGAGAGCATTCACTGTTCTTTTGTCTCCATACTCACTGGGGAAAATTTTCAGACTGAATTAGTCTAATTGGATATAATTTTATCACTTTTGCTTGCAACAGTTTCATATATGGGCTTTGGTCACAAAGGAAGTGAAGGGTGTCTGCTTCCAGGCCGTTGCTGGTACAGCAAAGACCCACCAGAAGGCCTTCTGGTGTGGGCTGAACCAGGTGGGTCTCCTCGCAGCATGCCTGGGGAGTTCCCACAGCAGCTGGCACGCTGCAGGATGGGCACAGCTGGACCAGCCACTGGCAGTGCTGCTGGCCCATGGGGCACACTACTTCTGGTGTATCGTAGTCCCTGAATCAGTGTAGAGTACAGACACAAAAAGTGGATTAATTTTATTCTTGTATGTTCTGAAACCACAGACTTTATTGTTTCCCATGCAAAAAGCGAAATCTTTTCCTTGTTGTGCAGTTTATTTATGTTGTACCTCTCTTCCTAACTGAAAAGCCTTCCACAGACACTTGCCCCATCCTCCAATCCACACACTTCAGTTAACCCTACGCAAGTATCTCCATTGCCTGATGACCATTTAAAATAAAGCACAACTTCTGCCTGAAAACTTAAGTAACAGTTTTACTGATGCTCTTTCCTCATTGTATTGTAGATTTGAGATTAAGTGCAGGATTAAGTTAAAATTGTTCTGTTTGGTCTTGCAAGCTCTCTGCAGTGAGGAATATTCACAGTCTCTATCTATTGCCTTGCCCTGACATAAGGCTTGTAGGATGTGCCACATTCTCCCTCTTCCCATCTGTTTCAACCCCTTGTTTTTCTCTAAAAAATAATCCTCCTCCTTAAGAATTTAATTCTCTCTTTTTTTTTCTTTTTTTTTTTTTTTTGAATAAATTTCCTTTGGAGAGGAGTGGTAATTTTGTTGCTGTGGTTGTTTGTTCTTTCTTATATTTACCAATTATCCTCCTTTGTCCAGCCAGCATAAGAGCATTATGTGTCTTTTCTCTGTGGGAAATGGAGGTGTAAAGGTATTAAATAACTTGTTCAAGGTCACAAAGAGAGTTCATCCAACCAAATTAACATTTCCTGAATATCAGGTACTTACAGAAAAGATCATCATTCTGCTGCAAGAAATAAATGCCTGAGATTCTGCAGTCCTGAGAAGGTACTTTAGAAAATGAAACAGAAAAACATATTTAATTACTGACCCTCTCTTATGCTCACTTGAAGAGTAAAACAGACCAATGTGTACAGCTTATACAGCTCTACAAAAGACACAAACTTAAGTGAAAGCTAACGTAACCAG
Source organism: Scolopax mira (assembly GCA_004320125.1). Classification (NCBI taxonomy): domain Eukaryota; kingdom Metazoa; phylum Chordata; class Aves; order Charadriiformes; family Scolopacidae; genus Scolopax; species Scolopax mira. The sequence continues at coordinate 41,323 of BJBW01007488.1, read as the reverse complement.
CTACATAAAAGAGAGGACATTTGAGGTTAGCTCTGTGTGACCTTCCTTAAGATACAGAGGACTGCATTTACAAAAGAAGCTTGGTAAGCTATTTGTATGAAATAGGTTTTGCCTTTTGGGGCTGTTTATTCCTCATGACAGTTTAAGCTTTTAGTTCTGTTTTTGTGTCTGTAAAATAGAAATAAATATACTTGCCTATTGTTGAGAAATTTTGTGAGTTCCTCAGAGAAAAAGTCCAACTACTAAAAATTATTAATACAATAAACAGCATTTATAGTTAAAATTTGAGAAGAAAGCCAAAATTATACCAGTTAGTTCTTGCCCGGTGTTATTCCTTCCTCTTTAATTATATGTTTACCTGAGTGAATGAAGGCTTGTTTGCCCAAGGGACACTATTGAAGTTATAACAGCCTGTAAGCTAGGCACATAATTAGGCAGTTTTTAATGATATAAATGATAGGTTATTGTGTGTCAAACAATTATGGTCTTATCACTACCCTACTACACAAAAAGCTTGGGAAGTAGAAAAATTACTCAGAAATAACCTTTAGATGATATGATTTATTGTTCCTCCAGAAGAGAGAGTTAGAAATGGAACAGGCTGAGAAACATGGGTATCAAGCAGTATGCTCACACCCCTACCTGTAGGAGATCATGCATGCCCTTAGGGCAGACGCTAAAGAATCAGCTTCTTTATACCTCCTCCCAAAACTATGTTCTTCACAGGTGTGTTCTACAACAGCAAGGCTGTTCCAGTCCTGTCATGTCACAGGGTGGCACTGCACTAATACCCCAGCTTCCTCCACGCACCACGCTTCTTCCATACTTTGTCTCACTGGCCTCTGCATGCTTCACAGTTAGTGAGAGCAAACAGGAATCACAGGGGGGTATTACTGCCACACAAGGTACCAGGAATGGCACTACTGTACCACACCGAGACTTCTATCGAAAATTCTAGATGGTATCTTTACAAAATGATACTATTTCACAAATTCAGGCTGCCATCTCCTCAAAATTAAAATCTTTTTTTGTGTCTATCATTTTGCTGAACTAGCAGCAATTTGTGCACCTAAACTCATCTTTAATACTTTTCACTGAGCTGTCAGGCACGCTTATTTGATCACCATAATCCTGACCGATGCATCATACATCATCTGATTGTGTTACCCACCACGCCAAGGAGAGTCTGATCTTGTCCTTCTTCCAAGGTTACATCATACACTGATAATGACTCAGAAGGCACCACAGCATATGGCTTCCCCTGCCTTCAGCATGAAATGTACAGCTGAGAGGATATTTGGATATGGCTCATAGCAGATCACACAGGCTGAGAGTCCTTTAACAGGAAAAAAAATCTATTTTTTTTTTTTAACAATTTGCCTTTTACTTAGTGCATGAGATTTAACTTTACTGTTTTGCAGATAGAACAATTATCAATTTTTCCACTGCATAGATTTATAAATGTTGTGTGACCTCTTGTGGTATAATAAAATATTACACATATAATCGATGGGTAACACAGTTTATGCATCCTGCAATCTACATACAGCCCGTCTGCCTTGATGGCTAGATTTCTATTAAACAAAGGCTAAATATTGCCTATGAAACCCTCTATTAATGCCAAATCACAATGTAAAAATCTCCCTTCGTGGCAGTCAGTTATTGAGTACATGTATTTTGGGTTACTCTTAATGACTAGCTAATTCAGTTTTCATAAGATAAAGCTATTCTTAATATTTTTTAATGCTTGATATGACTTTAAAATTCCACATTTAGCAGTAATATATAGATGCCGGTACTGAAACCATAGCTTCACTCCTGTCACTAATGATGTTTAACACTGAAGAAATAATTCACAAGTCTCTTGAACCTGCTGGCAAGCACAGGAGATCTTTGAGAGTCTAATACACGTATGCCAACAGCAAATGGATAAAAGAAATTAAACTATTTGCAGAATTTGTTACTGGATGCTGTGTATAAATGTAAGCACTGACATTCCTTAAGCAATACAGAAGTTCCAAAAGTATTGTTATTGTATGTGCTTTCTATAATCATGCATAAAGCTTGGTAAAAAATAAAAAACAAAGCTCACATAAGAAAAAAAGTGGTATAATTTTTAAAAATTGACTGAATCTTTGTGCCTCATACTGTGTATTACTTGTGACCATGACAACCAATGATAGTAGCAAGACTGCAATGCCTCTGCAGTCTTACCACAGCAGCAGCCTACTGATGCACTGCATGCAGCGTACACAAAGGATATATGCTGTGAAATACCATGCCAGCACTTGCCATTAGGTGTCTGTATCAGAAATACTAGCTTAATAAATACATGAGAGCTGAAACCAGAAAAAACTTTGTTCCTGTTTCTAATGTAGTCCAAGTTGTTCAATCCCCTGAATGAGGTATCTAACGCCTTGCAGGATTAGTCTATATGCCATTTCTAAAGCTAGGACAAGCTTACAGATACTGCAGAGTCGTTTTTTTTCCCTATTTATAGCGGTGTCCTTTCATTACCATGTACCTGAAATACATGGTGATGGTAAGAACACTTTCAGAAAAGGCTTAACAAGTAATTAACATTAACCACATTGCAAGCATAATCTAATTTGCTTAAACTTTCAAAAATTTATTAACTTTTCTACTTACATTACAGTACCCTTCGAGATAATAAAGACATTAAGTAGTTTTGATTTTTTTCCCCCTTTTTCATCTACACTTCTATATTTTCCTTTCTGTTGCACTTAGTCTAACACGTGCTAACTGTTGAATGCTTTACTATGACAGACAGGATTCCTGTTCAAGGCAAAAGTATTTTCTGGAAAACATTTTGGCTTTACTGATACTTTACAGTGTTTTACCTTTCAATTCTATGTAAAGCTTGGATACGTGTTCCTCAGAAGGCTTTGGATGACTAGAAAGGTGGAAAACAAGGTGGCTTATCAAAGAGCCATGCAAAACCAAAAATGGAAAAATCTAAAACATTTTTATTATACATCAAGCCATCTGATGTATGTAAGTTAGAGTTTAAGTTAGAGTAATAAAGCCCCAAATCTAGGTAAAGATTACATATATTGTAGAATTATGAACAAATTTATTCTGCTGTGAGTCTTCAGTTCTCATTAATACTGTGTAACATTTTGGAACTTTTGAACTTTTGAGGGGGACTCAAAGAAAAAAATAATAATCCTCAAGGCTTTGTGCATCTTATGGTACCGTATCTCATTAGGGTATACTTAGTTAAAGAAAAAAAAAATCACCCAACACGTAAAAAAAGTAAAAAATTGGGAAAAAAAACCCCAACCAGTAAAGCAGTGTGATTGGGTAAAATACCAGTGAGACAGTGAGAGAAATGTGGGTGTCCTCAACTGTGGCAAAGGCAGAATAGGGTACCAACTGGGTGCTCCAGGGCCCAAACAATTAATCAAAAAGTATGTTAAAGTATTTTAGTTACTTCCATTCGAAGAAAAAGAATCAGCTCCTGCATTTCATAGTTCATGGACCTGGATGGTGCTTTTATTAACGGAAAGATCCAACTAATAGATGTGCAAAAAGCCATAAAGCCTGCAAAAAGAAAAAGAGAACTAATTGCCTCTACACACCTGTTGTTAAGGAAACTGAAATCTTTAACATGAGTTTGAAAATCTCTGAAAATAAATCAGAATTTTAAATGTCATAACAATTGGACACCATCAAGAGACTGGAGAAAATAACCTTCTGTTTTTTTGGAACAGTGGGTTGTAAATGTGTTGCAGTTGAACGTAGCTGAAGATACCATACAAAAGACACTGAAGGAGTAAATCAAACCAAAAACATGGGCTCCATGTAAGACTCCTGAGCAAGGTGCAGAAAGACCAGCCCAATTCACCCAGACAGGTGCATGTGACAGAGAGAATTCTGGCTGTAACATGGAAAGTAATGGATATCTTCTATTATAAACCTCTTTTTTTTTTTTTTTTCCTTAAGTTCCATATCTGAGCCTGTGAACACAGAAAAAGTGAGAGAATTTGTTCTTGCAATAAAAGTTACAGTATCTAACTTCCTATTCATCAGCTTCAAGTTAGACAGGAATGGAAGCAAAAGATCTTATGCATTATGACAAACAGCATAAAATATTTAGCAAGTACTTTAAGCAAACTCTGTTATTTCTCTTTGATGTTTTTTAATTTGCTGGGCTTTTATCCTTGAGTGGCAAGTATGAATCCTTTATATGAATCCAAAGATACAAAGTAATTACTGGTGTACACCTCTTCATACTTACTTCCTTTTCTTCAGTAACAATTACCCTCCTGTTTTACCTCTCTGCATTGCTTGGATCTCTCCAGCAAGTTTCAGTACGGTTTTTGTCTCCACACCTGATTTTTATTTTTTTTTTTTCCCTACAGGCTATGTTTTCCACTTGAAGATACTTGCAGCCATAAATTCAAGCACACAGCAGAAACCAGCTGCCATTGTTGTCCTGACCCAGCCACTACACTCCTCCAGTCACTCCGTGTAATGCAGCAATCAGAATCCAGCAGCTTGCAGAACTACTGCAAGGAAAAATGAACAGCCAGAGTTAAGACAGAGAGGTTGGTCCCAGGACTGACCACTCCTGAGGTTGCGATATTTTCATTCTGTTTCCACTCCCTGTTATTGATAGCACAATTTATTTGTAGTAGTAATAGTTGGTGCACATAAGGCAGAAGGACTTTTATTTTTTGCTAGTCCAACAATCCTGAAGTTTGAAAATACTGAAGTTACTTGATGTGGGAAAATTGTGATGAAATGCTAATGGCAGAAGCAGCTCAGTCTTGAAGCAGGATTCATGCAGACTATGGATAAACCCACAAGGCGCTTGATTTGTCTTTCACAAGCTTTTTTTTTATATAATCCCATTCTTCTCTTCATCTTTTACAGATTCACAGCAATCAACATAAAAGTAAATTCAAGACTGTAATGGGAAATAATCTGCAGCTTTCAGTTTCACTGACCTTCATGTCGATGACAGAAACTCTCAGCAGCCTCAACATGATCAAGACTGGGCTCTCCTGTCCCTTTTTTTGCTGTTCATCTGGCATAAAAATTCAGAAAATAAATTAATTTCCTGCTTTCATATCTTAAATGGAAGAATGTGAGTATATTTCACTTCAAAGAGACTACCTCATGTATAATATTTTGAAAAAGAAATATCTGAAAAGCTCCAAACTGCAAAATTATTCATGCTCCTAAAAAGAGAACCTTTTAAAAAGTAAATCTTCCTGCAGAATTCCTGGTAGATGCTTTTTATTGTAAATACAACTTTCATAGGAGGAAGAGAAATTCATCAAATAACCAGCTGCTGGCCCTGATGAACCCCTCTGAAAGAATTTTTAAAAGCTAGGAAAGTGCAAAAATGTACTAAAATATGTGTTGATCTTGCAAGCCTGAGCTAAACTCTATAGGGAAGAAATTTCAGACCTCACAAAAGGAGCAAAATCTAAATACCACAAAAAAACTGCAAACACTAAGTGATTCTTCACTCTTCCTAGAAATAACTGGTCTCTCCATAATGTTTACTATCCTCATGATCCACTGGAACATTTACATTTACGCCTTTCTCCTGTGACAGTAAGTTTTACATTGAATTCAGCATCAATACACTCTGGAAACCTAAAAGCATCTTTCTATTAATTTAAGTCCAGCTGGCATAAATCAATGACTTCTATCTTGACTGCAAAACAGTTTATCTGCAGCTGTCCATTTTTCATGTAAAACCTTCTTTCAGAATAAATTTTCCATGTATAAGTAATGTTGAAAGGAGAATATCCTTTCAAAGATTTGAGTAAAATTAATTCAGTATGCATGAGCACATAGTATAAATACTTCTTTCTATATCTATAGGTATACAGAGAGAGTTACTTTATTGTCTGTATTTTACTATTTGAAATAGATGACTCAGAATTGTCTGAACTTAAAACTTGACAGGTCTGGAAACTGTTCTTTCAGAGATGAGCAGGGACACTACATCTTTTTAGTCCTCAGATCAAACAGGAAATAACAGAACTTCTATTTCTTATACCTGCCAGAATACCTCACAACTTAATTTCATTTTAATTATAAGTATGCCTTCAGCCAAAATGTCTTTTAGGAAGGTGAAGAGGTAGAGAAAAAAAGAAAGTTTAGCAATATCTTATCAATGTTTTGTCCTATTTAAAAAAAAAAAAAACAAAAACGGGAGGGGGGAGGAAGAGAGAAGGGAAGAAAAGTGTGGTTTTTAAGCATTCATACAAGCCATAAATGCAACATCAGCCTATGTTTTTTCTCTGTATTGTAGTTATTTGCCAAAGGATCACTAGAGAAAGATTTAACAGGGAAAATAGAAAGAAGACTGATTCTGGAAATCATAAGAAAGTACGCAGATAAGCATAAATAAAGTCTTAAATTACATTGTAGTATTTACTCAAAATTTTAAAGGGGGAGACTCTAATTTGATAATCACATGTGTGATTGGATATGCATCTATCCACAACACCATTCTTTCCTCTGAATGTATAGTTTTCTTGCAGATGAATAAAAAATGTATCCTGACACTCTATATCTTGGTTAAGGAATGGTCTGAGTAAAAGAGTAAAGAGTTCAAATAATTTATCAAGAAACATAATCATTAAAGGCAACATGAAATCCATATAAGTAGTAGCATGCATTTTATAATGCTCTGCCAATAACCTGTCAAAGAGGATTTTTTTTTTCAGTATTTATTTAGGTTTCTAGGAATATGAGTATTTAGCACCATAGATAATAAACATGTGATGTGAGCAAATAGGAACAAAAAATTCAAGTACTGAATTGGAAGTACTCTAGAAAATTGACTGGATTCTACTCACTTTCTAAATGTTTAAATCCAAACTATCTACACTGTTTTCATAATATCAGTATACATTTTTCAATATTTATGAGTACAACATCAACTGTAAAATGAATGACAACTCAAAAAGTTGCATAACCTTTGCTAGCTAACTTGAATTTTCTTGAATATAAGTACTACATCACAGCAGGTTTTAAAGAAAATAGACTCTGCAATGAAAAATAAAGCAGAGACATATTTGGATTCATCAGAAGATGGTCCAAAGAAGTTAAAAGGATCACTAAGGCTTCTAGAGTGGAAAAGAAATGGAAAATTAATTCATTAAGGTCAATTTTAAATGTTTTATGAGCTTATTGTAGGTATATAGTACAGTAGCTAAATTATGAATGGGTAAAACAACAGGCTGTTTCAGAAGTGACGTTCTCTCCTTGACAAATTGTATGGAACTACTGATAATTTTTTGTGCTAAGACGTTACTAAGTTTTATGTAAAATTGTCTGAATTAACATCAAAGAGTTTGTTGAGGAAGTGTAACTAAACCTGTTCTGAAGATAATGTCATCTTTTAAAAATTTGTGTAATATCAAGTTCTACTAGATGTACTGATTTTTCTGTTATGTGAGTGAAAGCAGCCATACAAAATTATGGCTTAAAAGGCAGTGTTGCTCTTCATGGTTGAAAAGATAGCTAAATTGTTCTTTCAACTATTTTTTATGTGAAAACAAATGATGGCTTTTCTCAGTTTTTGGCTAATGATTTGTGTGAATCTTCTGTTCATGAAAGTGACAGATTTATAGGCCTTACAGGCAAAATTTAGCCAGGCAGTTACTATGCAAATTCTCCAAATTTGCCTGTCATTGTGCTTTAATCTTTACTTTATCTGCTTTATCTGCCAACTTCTGTGTAGGAAAGGAAATCTCTCAAATTCTGCAAGGAAGAGTGGAACCACAGCCTCACACAAATCTTCCAAGTTCAGCACATCCTCTAGCCCATCTTCATCATCCATATGCTATACGATGAAAGAATCAGTCTTTCTCCCAGTCAATTTCTCAACCTCCTTCACTTGTCAAAAGAAGTGCTATTATAATTTATAGTATACAGTAACACCTAGAGATTCAAGTGAAACGGGAAGTCAGAGTGCAATTTATCTCTCTAAAAGTGGATTGCTAACACTGATTCAAATGTTTTGCTCTTTGGAATCTGCTCACCCTGAACTCCCCCTCTACCATCAAGAAACGCATTTGCTGTCTTCCCTTATAGAGGCAGCTGCATTCAGATATGGGTCCAGATTCAGGTCTGCATAGATTTATACACACATTATTCTAGGCATTTAAACGATGGCCCACACCAGACATAATTCAACCCTTACTGACAGCTGCAATAAGCTTTTTGCTCTTTCCATGACCATTAATTTTTGTAATGCCAGAACCCACCAGCTGGGCATCTCTCAAATAAGGCACTTCTCAAGGTGATAGCAACCTGTAAATTACATTTGTTCATGCACCTGGCTTTGTGCCTGGATCGGCAACAGTGTAAGAAGCAACAATAAAGGAAAGAGAAATCTACTGGATTTTGATGAAAACTTCAGAAAAGGTGAAAAAGAGAGAAGCAAGATAGACTATCTGGAGCTTGGTGGGAGACCAAAGTTGGGAGCAGGGGAATTTTCCATTTAGTGGTGGACCCAGCTGGGACAACATGAGGCATATCAGGGTTGAGCATAATTAAAAAAGCCCCATCTAATGAGCAGAAATAGACTAATACAGAGGTAGTAAGGATAGGCTGTGAGCAGCATCCCAAAACATGCCTCCATGTTTGCTAAGCAACACACTATTTTTATATACTACTTGCAAGAAGTAACGGACACAACCCTTCAGGGCACCCTTGTGCTTGGCTTTTAGGTACCATTAGCTTCTTCCATAGGCCAAAAGGCTGAGGAAGGGCAGCCACCACACAGAAGGAAAATGGAAAAGTGCACTAGAGACATCCAGGTGAGCAGCAATTGCCTTGGATCTTGATGGAGATCCTGGAGTGGTATAGATTAATTCACAGTTACACCAAAAGAGTAGATTTTCAGCATCACAGGAACAAAAGGCAGGACAGAAGCTACAGTGGCTCACCAATTGTCACATAATGCTGCCCTAATCCAGGGAGCTCTGAGTCAGCAGATGAGAATCCTCGTAGCAAAGGACAGCACAGAGAGTTAAGTCTGATGGAAATACCAAGAATTTGATACGAACTGAAAAAAGTGATGTGGGATGTAAATAAGAGTTATAACAGAAAAAGAGGAAAAAAAATCTAGAATTTATGACTGCCTTGTTCATCTCATGGTCATTTGCTCTGCTCTCTTTTGGATGGTCCCTTTCCTGGGGATAGAGCAGATGGCAGGCCTGGCACCAACCCAGGCATTTAGATGCAGTCTTGGCAGGCCCTTGTTCAGGGATAGTGTGGATAAAGTCTTTTCCTTTGCAGAAAAATGCTCTTACTTTCCTTTGCTTCACAAGCGTGCCCTGCTACTACTGCCTGACAGGTGGAGGTAGTGGTAATACCAGAAGAAGCTACATCAGCAGCAACAATTCCCTTGTAGTTGATGTTTATATTTTCAGTTTGGGCCAGTGTCGTAGATGTGTTAACAATAGGAGTTTCACCAACAGGGCTGAGTTTGTACAGTTTCATCAGCCTTGAAAAGCCTTGCTTGTCCCTGACTCCTGGCAGAGAGGGGCCACATTGCCTCAAAAAAGGGGATGGTAGATCCCTCCTCTTTAAGAGATTGATAGAAATAACAAGCTCTTGGGAAATCAATCTATAGCGTAAAGAACTTGGACACACCTTTGAGTTTTTATTAGTGTGGCCGCTGTACTGGAATCACAATATAGGGAGCACTGATAGATGGTCCAGGCAGGGGTGGGCATATAGAGATTATAAACCAAACTTTAAACTGAATCACTTCCATGGAAGACCATCCCATGCTGATGTAATTACTTGGCCTGAAAAAAGCAGTGCAGCAAGTTTGCTCTGCAGTTGTGCCCCTCTCTAGTGGGGCTCCACTGGTGACCACCAGGGCTCCACTGGTGACAAGGGGAATGAGAGAGAGAAGTGTTTTGTTGGGAACCTATAGACCACTAGACTGTTCACGAAATGTAGCTCAAGGGGAATTCCTAGACTGTGAAGAGAGCTGTGGAAACTGTGTTTATATAATAAATATATAGATATGATAAATAGATAGATAGATAGATAGATAAATAGTATGCTGAATTCCCATGCCTTGTGTAGCTGCCTTTGATGACTGAGATGCTGAGAAATGGAAGAATTCACAACAGATGTAAGAATGTTTGACCTCTCCCCACACCATTCTAGAAAAGACAGGGAGAAAGCCAAATATTTTGAAGTGAATGACGTATTCATCGGTTTTTTAACTATCTTCTCCTGAATATGAGGGAGGCTCATTTTCTAGCAGAGCACAACTCAGTGGCAGGTGCTGTGACTGGTGCAGTGCTGCCTGCATGGAAACAACCTCGACTATAGTCTAGCGTGTCTTCTTCCAGTCAAAGGCCAATTCATGGGCTCAAGAAAGGGGGGCAGCCAGAATAGAGAACTTAGGAATGCAGAAAGATGTTGTTATTTCCTATTGTGAGACAAGATTTCACTTTAGGTCCAAGAAAATTTCTGTATTACAGCAGAAATGTGTCAAGACTTGCTCTGATTTTCCAGTAAGTCACTAGAGGGATACTGTACTTCTTCCTGCTCTACTAACTCCATTGCACTGGCAAGGAGATGTTCCTTATTCTATAAGGGACACGACATTTTCTATATGCTTAGGTATGTTGGTGAGGGAGGCTTTGGCAGATTTGCTGACCCTCCATTTCCTTTTCTAGCTTTTCTCTTAGATGAGACCTCAGCTCTTAATGAGCTGAGAAAACGCAAATAGGTAGCTCTGTTCTTATTTCTCATGTAGTCCAAGCTATTGCATTTAGGTTCCCCTTCTGTCTACACACCACCTAAGTCCTCCACACATGATTAAATATATGTTAGCTAGTGGATTTATCCCAGTAGGAATAGATTTGTAAAGCAGATTAGCTGCAGATTAGCTGGACATGTAGGTGTCCTCTACATGTATTTCAAGTAGCTGAATATGTGTACACGTACTTTGATACAGCATCATGAAGGTAAATCACTATAGTGAGCACAGTTGTCCATATTTCCCCCCTGCATAAGCAGAAGTATTGTGACTGCACAGAAGCACATTTTTAGGAGAGACTTTTAGCCTAACTATGGATTTCAAATCTTAGATAAATTGTACCCTCAGAGTTAGAGTCACAGAGCAAACTTACAGTACAGTTCTTAGCATCAGTAGTTTATGTTTGTGAACATTATATTACCTCTTTGGAGACTATCTGTAGAACTCTTAAGGTCTTTTTCTCTCTGAAATACCAATATGGGAAAAAAAAATAATCATCCTTCCTTTCACTTCACCTCTATTCTAGAGCTTTCCATCTCCACAGCCAGTGAAAGGAATATTAATTTATTTACTGCAAGAGGAAAACAAGCTCTTGCATCTCCAAATCAGCATTCTCTACTTCAGAAGATTCTTAAAGAGCAGGATATTTTTACAATTGCATGTTCCTTTGTAGTCATATAGCCTGAGACATTCATGCAGTTCCTGTCGAGTCAACAAGAAGCTAAACAAGGAATTGATGGCTCAATGACACCATAGATGGTTCAATGATACCATAGTACATTGCTGTCTTTTTTAAAATTTATAATACATCTTAGTAGGCAAGTGGTAAGACCTGCTCTTAAGTTTGTTTTGAGGACTGATTTGATTTTTAAAGGGTAGATCATTGTCTTGAGAAGTAACACAATCCAATATTATCAACATAAAGCTTCTCTCCTCCATAACAAGATTTGTAAAAGTAGACACGTGAGACCTATATAAAAGTCTATTTTTCAATACCATGAAATCTTCCGCAGATTTCTACCAGTACTGGAATGTTAAATAAAAAGAAATCTCTAAAATTCTTAGGTTTTTTTCCAAACCAACATATATCCTAACAGATATTCTAACAATAATATGCACTTTGTTAAACTGACAGCTCAGTTTTTGCATTTTCATCATGAAAATTTGTAGCTGTCAACATCAGTATTTTTTGAACGAGGTGAAATATAGGAAACCATCGTCCCAAGCGCAAACCTCTTTGAAGTTCCATTTTACCAGGGAATGACCCTGCACCTAAGACTAAAATAACACAGAGCAGTGTTTCTTCTACAAAATAAAAAATGAGTAACTTTGCTTTGTCCTACACGTCAGCCTTGTGGACTGTACATCATAGATATTGCATGTACATTCATCCATCATTCCTGATTCCTTTCTACAGGACTAAATCACATTTTTTTCAGCCTACACTTCAGCTGCCAAAAAACCTAAAGCATATATGAAGCTTGTTTTAAATTACTTAATAAAGCTTCACTTACATAAATCTTATTCTGCCTAAAGCATTATGTGTAAGTAAAGGTGCTTTGGTGTACAGATGAGTGCATAGCTTTTCCTCTTATCAGATTTTACCAAGCATGATTCAGAGTGTCTGAGAGTTCCTCCATCAACAGCACAGCAGGCAGCCTTTCTTTTTGTGGATTTATATCTGTACCTCCTAGCCACTTCTTCTATACTCCTAGTACCCTCAGCACCATCCCATTGCTCTTGCCTTTTCTTCTTTGTCATGGTATTTCCCCATTTATTCTCATGTCCTTACCTCCTTGACTGATTGACAGCACATCAGTTTGGTCTAGAGGTGACAAAGTGCAGAGTGATTACCAGGCATGCACAATATTGACTGAGCATCTGATTCCTGCCTCTTAAAAGGGATAGGGCTCTGAATTATAACTGCCTCTCCCTCAGCGCACACTGTAGAGAACTGGTTCCTCTTCTCCATCCAGCTACTTATTTTCACAAAATTTTAGCATGTTATAATGTTATAAAACATCAAGTTTGATGTACAGTAGGCCATTGCAACCAGACGTTTTTGAGGGGGCAGACAAAGGCAAATAATCACTATATAATCATTTATTGCCTGAAAAACCAAGCCAAAAAAATACCTGACATTTTCATTTTAAAAGATCCATCAATGTTCTGTGGTTTTGCTAATAAGATTCATTAAGAAAACATATAAATAAGAAGCTATTTAGAGCTTTTCACCTTGAGGTCATTAAATTCTATTTTAATAATATTCATTGTTATTTCTGAGACAGGTTATAAAGAAATGATGCGTAAAAAAGGATAAGATGAAAGGTGCTTAAATGGAAATACTTTTCAATTTGACAAATGAAACTTGAAAAGAGAAGCTTCAAAAAGAAAATTCATTGATAATTAATTCATTCACTTCATTGATAATGTCAGTATATTTTTCTAAATTTTTGTTCTTCAAGTAGGAAACAGAAGCCATTTTCATCTTGGCTTTATTCCAAATTTCATAGTTGAGAGCAATCAAGTTAGTTTTCACTGCTTAGTTATAAAGGTTCAGAGTAATTAACAGAAATATAATTTAAGAAAATTGTACCTTCTTGAATATCACATTTGCACTGAGACAGCATAATTGCTTCATTCCAGGCTACTGAAAGATTCACATGTTCCCCAGAACCTAAAGTGCTAAGACCTAATTTTCCCTATTTGGAAGGAAAAGGGTAAAAGTTTAAAGTTTAGAAAATTTTTGGTTCATTTAGCTGACAGAACATCTTTCTTACAAGTTGAAACCAGCTTTGTTTGAAAGGAAAGTGCGTATTTTAGAGACAACATTAAATGAGCTTGATGATGCAAACCTCAAGAGTAGGAATTAATGAGGCATCTGTGTTAAATCGCTAGAGCTAGCACTTAAGTAAGAACAAGCTATATTCATACCTATAATTATAGTTTTATTACTCATTTTAAACACATACCAACCAAAACAATTATTTACACCTCTGTTAACAAATCTGTAACTCCAGCCGAGGTAGTGCAAGAATACTACTATGACAACCAATGTAACAATAAAATAGCTCAGAAATCTGAAAATGCTTTACTTTACACTACTTTGGGGGGTTGTTGTTCACATTTTTGTACATCAGAACACTTTTTTTCTCAAGAGACATACACTTATGAAGTGTTTTATAACCACATGTAATATGTAATAGCCAAAACGCTGGCATACTGTGGTCATTAAATGAGGACAATATGCAATAATTAGATCCATTAACATTTTGCATATATTCAGCAATTCCTGTGAAAAACAGAAGAGCAAGAGCATTCTTTCCTTTCCACTATTTCTAGTAGAAATATTATCACCCTTCTAGAAGTGATGTTGGGGGGCTGACACCATCAGCTGGCTTTATGCACCAGTAATTCCACCAGTAAGGAATTAAAATGAGCCTGTCCTTTACCAGTATTTTTTAGTTACTGAGAAGGCAGCAGTTTTGGACACAAAAGATAGGATCAGCTTCGAGCTGAGGAAAACCAGCCACTTGTCTGCAGTGGCAGGCTAACCCAAGTAAAATCACTCTAGAAAGGGGCAGAAAAGGTCTTACCAACTGATTTGTTTGCACAAGACCCTCAGGAAGCTTTTCTTGCTGGTGATCCCAGGAAAGTGGTCTGAGCGTGCAGAGTTAGGGTGATTGCTGGAGGAGGATAGTTTCACAGCTGCACCATATTTTATTTCCAAACTTCTCTCGGTGACAAGAAGCATAGTTGTCCGGGGCCTGCTTACTTTTTTCTTATCTGTAAGGCAACAAAATTCAATTTTGTCTACACTGCTAAGAGGGTGTGAGGCACTTCTGATGGGACACTGCAGAATTAGCATTATCAGTAAATGCATCAGGCTGAGGATGTTATTTTCATCTGTACATGTCTGCTCACTAAAGGGGGCTGCTGCTTTATTACTGAATGTGTTGCAAAGCGTTATTCTGGTGCTGAAATGAATCCAGGCTTAATTTGGACAAAGACGGATTGTTAAATTCAAGCCCAAAAGCAGCCAAACCTCTGCAAGATGTACATTCTAGGGTGCCAATTATAAAAGTTTTTTGAGTTCTTTTAGCCAATGCTCTTTTCCTGCCAAGTTTAAGAATTGCAGCACAAAGGATAACCCTCAAAATGAAAGTCCATAATTTGCAAAGACAGCCTTAAGTGTGTTTTATAATTTCTGTATTTTCTATTTGGAATTTATGACAAATTATATTAGCACCACATCTTCTTTTGGGCTTACTAGATGCCAAATGTATCCCTTTCATAATATCTTTTCAATTTGAATGTCCACTGTTTCTATGCATTATCTTTTTTTGGCTTAGGAAGCCCACAAGGAATCATTTTGGGTTGCAGAATATGGTGTTTACTGTTTTCCCCTTTCTAAACAGTTGCAAAGATTTTAATGGAGAGAATAAAATAGAACATAAAATTCATCAAAGCAGTATTACAGATAAACTACTCCTCATAATATGGCTAAAAATTCTCTTGCAAAAATTTAGATTTATGCAACTATAAGCTAGTTAAAATCTGTATATTATCCTGCTATGTTTTAAAGCATTATGAAAGCATTAGAATTGAGACCTCAGACGCAAGAGCATCCTTACTATATGTAAGCCATTTACTGATCTGACATCCCTTTAGTATGTAGTATAAGAGAAGTATGAAGTATAAGAGAAATATTAATAAATTACACTCAAATATCCAGTAGTCCCTCTCATACTCCATCATCACTAATAATAAGATTGAAAAAACTTCTGCTTTTAGGAAAACCCCACTTAGGCAGTGGTTTCACAGCAGTGTAAACCCATCACCTTGACATGGTATCATACTCTTAAACAGCAGTGTGGGCTCAGTCCCACCATAGCACTGAGCACATGTGGTTGTACCACAAACCATATCAGGAAAGTCATGTGTTTGGAAATTAACTCTATCCAAGGAGAGGGGAAAAAAACCCCTACAACAGTGATTTCTTATCAGAGATCAGCTACTTTGATGAGCTGAACCCATGGTCCCACAAATGATGTGGACAGTGGCAGAGGGTATGGTGGGACTGACCATACATGGGTGGCCACTGAAGCTCCTGTGTGGCTGCATCCTTAGAGCCCTTTGGGAGAAATGAAGATCTGGGACAAATTCCTGGCCCTACTGACACCAGTCTCACCTCCTCTCCATCACCAAGTCCCCTCTGTTGGTTGCAGGAAGTATTCTGTCTTGATCAACGTTCGAGGGAGAAATTAGACATTAGTTAACAGTTCAGCAACAAAGCAGTAGTATGGTGTTATTTTACTGAAAGTTACAGGGTAAATAATATTGTGAGAAACACGTAAACCCTAAGACACCTGATGATCAGGCACAGCCTGAATTTGTTTCACTCTAAGACCAAACTACATGTCTTTGTAATATAATAAGGGTTTGCCCATGCCGTGGATTGTACGGCTGCAGGGAGGTGGTACACTGGCCGAGAACAAACTGCCTCTGGAACTGGAGTCAGTCTGGGGCTTAACCTGCTCTGTCACTACACTTCCTTCTAGCCCCTGATTACTGCCTCTTGCGTGGCCCTGCACAGTGCAGCTCACAAGTCAGACATCCCTTAATATTGTTGTGCTTTGTGCAGAGGAGACATATCCCAGGAGCTTTTATATCGATTTGACTGGGCTTTAGATGATCCCTGTAAATACTAAGATAAACTTCAAAAGCTGGCAATTCTAATTATGCCTGGCAGGAAGATTTCCTCTGATATCCAGGCACCATAATAGCAAGCCTCACAGAGTAAAAATGGAAAACATCACTGCCTGCATATGTAGCAGTATGCAAGATCACAGATTTGGTTTCATTTGTGTCGCTGCTTTTACTGTCTCAGTATTTTAATTATGAAACCTTTAAACTTTTGTTTCTACTCCTATAGAAAGAGGTGATGGATGTGAAAAAATCACAGGGGAAAATAAACAAATAATCATATTATTTATATACAGCAGTAGATAGCAAACAAGTTGGTGTCTTCTTTCGGTATATATCATGCATCTGGCAAACAGGTCTCTAGCTAGTTCTTGTTTTCTGGATTTTCTGATAGATTAGACTTATGACTCAATTTGTCTGTGATTTCCAAGTTATAACCTGGAAAATATAGACAACATGGAAAAAATATGAAAATGGAATTGCAGCTTTAGGCTTTTTTTTCTTATGGAATTAATTACAGTGCTTTGCATTTATGACACAAAATGTATTGTTGTTATATTTTTAAATAAGATTTTAATTGAGATATGACTTTTATAGTGATATGTGATGTCCTCACAAAATGTTCTGCTTGTAAAATGCTGCAAGGGTGAGCTGAAAAATTCACAAAGAATTAGCTTGTTGCTGAGTTCATGGATGCATATTTACTTCTATCACATTTAAAATTTTGTTTATAAGGCAGGAACTTTACCACTGCTCTCATAAACCAGGATTTCACCCTTTTTTCTTGATAGGTGATGTGCTGTCAGAAGACTCTTCACATTTCCACGGGACTGCCTGTGTGCTCATCTAGGTCTCCCATTTGCCTCACTGTGGGGATGGGTGGATGCTGATGCCAACCCAGGGGAGGTGGCAGGAAGGCAAGATTGGAGGTAGAACATGGAGAAAGAAGAACAGCAAGAATGCATTACCGTAGCAGCTGGTCCTCAACCACACTGCAAAGCACACCATCCTTACCAATACTGGGACATTTACTAGACCTTTGCCCTGAAAGGCTCCGAGTGCCTTTGGTGACCTCTGCAAGCTGTCATATCCATAGGTTTCCTCCTCTGACATCAATGCATAGTCAACATCAGATTTTGTGTCTCATTAAATATTACACTGTAGGGACAGTAAAAGTAATTGTAATTTTATCTCAAGTTAAAAAAAAAAGAAGAGCACTGTACAGCTTGTAGTGCTTTGCTTTATATTATATTCAATTAAAGCCTACATTTTAAATGTAAATTAAATGGCCAAATAATTTTCAGTCTGCTGAACCAATATCCCTTTGGAGTTTAGGCCCATCTTGTACACAGGGCTTTGATAATAACCAGAAGGTACATTTTGGAGCAGTGCACTGGAATCAGCAATTAAATAAAGTGGTGAATTAAAACTAACATCAGTAATTGAATACAGGCGAGAAATAATCGACAAGTGGCAGAAGGTGAGGCACAAAAAAGCCAAGATGGAAACTGAAAGCTGCTACAAAAGAGGGATGTAATATGTAACTTGGGACACAGTGAGTTACACAGAAGCCTAAGTTCATCCTGGGACTTGCCTAGGGCTGGAGAAAGAGGAGGCTGGTGCCAGGCTGGTGTCGCTCCCCCTTGCCTTACCACTCCAGTACCCTGAGTGCAGTTCAGCTGCTCAGAGGAGACATCTCCTCTCAGATGTCCCTGCGTATTACAGTTTGAGAAAACCTGTAACAATCTATTGTCATTTAGACAATTATTCTATCACCTGATGACGCTTCCCCACCCAAAAAGGGGAATCAGGGAACACAAAGAAACATGAGGGCTGAAATATAAATAGATTTAATAGACTAAGACTAAATAATTAACAATTATACTAAAGGACCATTCTTAATTGTGATACTGATATAAGATATACAAGAATTATACTCAGCTAGTTACATCAGCAGGAAGCTGTGCACTCCCAGCAGGGACAGCAAATGGCGGACACTGGGAGTGCAATGGCTTCAGGAGGAAGGGAAGGCCTTAGGGGTCTGGCACTGGGGCAAGGAGTTGTCTGGGCCCCACCATCAAGGAAGATAGAGGTACACAGCAAACTTTCCTAATTTCTGTGGAATGGTATGAAATAATGGTATTTCATGGTATGAAATACTCCTGTTGGCCAGTGTGGGTCAAATGCCTAGGCCTTGCTTGTCCTCGTCCCTGCACCTGTAAAGGTTCTAAAACACTGAGACCTTGAATCCCATAGAGCCTGTCTGGCTATAAAGTAAATAGAATCATAAGTTCAGATGCTAGAGTCTTCTAAAAGAGCAGTTTTGCACTTCCCAGCATTGGAATAAAGTTAGTCCCGTGTCGCCCAACCCAGGACACAGACTGCAGGTTTGGTGGCAGGGACAGCAAACCTAGTAAGCTTTAGTGCCTTTGTGTGGCGAGGGCTCAGCAACAGCGTCTGCTCCTGGGAAATCAGAAACCTGTCCTACACTGATGCCTCCTCCTACACTTAATGCACCTCCACCGAGCCTCCATTGCAGCTCAAACTAGCTCAGCTTGGCCCACACAGATGGTGGTCGTGCCACTGACGGCACACAGCCTAGGCACATTCCTCAAACAGGGCTACGGGAGTACTGAGGCACTAGCAACAAAAGAATATAAACCCTATAGATCCAAAAAGTCATTAAGCCTTTTCCATCACCCAGCTGTACTGACTGTCCCATAATGGCTTCAGGGTGAGTAAAGTCTATGATGTGTTTTCCATCTCTGATGTTTAAGATTTAGTAATACATAATACATGTCAGAAGTAGAAAATATTGAATGATTAGATATGTCATTTCAAGTTTCTCCGGGCTATGTAAAAATTAAATCAAAGTACACTGTACTTTTCCCACAGACAGAGGAAAGCCCCAAGGCAAAATCATCCTCTCTAATCTACTTTCCTATTTCTAGCATGTATTTTACAAATAATTTTTGCCTTATCAATTATTTTACAGATACTAGCGGCAGCCTGTGATGCATTATTGAAAAGAAAGAAGACTGCTCATTTGTAGCCTTGTGTGTAGAAAGTGAACTGCTTAATTGGATGTTTCTCACAGGCTGCCACAACTCAATTTAATGAATATTTAATGACAATGTAATGTAGCTATTTTTAACGAATAGCTGACTGCTGCAAAAAAAGGGAAAGCTCACAAATATAGGTATTGGAATCCAATACAGAGAACTGCAACCAAAAAAAAAAGCATGAGCAAGGATCTACAAAGAAAGGTCACCTAAAACTATTATTAAATACTTTTTTTCTTTTCAGGATAAGAACCAGCCACAAGAATAATAATAGTATCCAAAAATTCTATACTAGCTCAATTATAGATTAAGATTTATTAAGAATCACATCAAGTTTATGAACAAGTAGTATGATGATGTAATTGTTTATCAAAAATATTCCATTACAACATTTGCTTAACTACCTATTTCTTAGGAGAAAAGTGAGGCAGTTTCCAAAATCAGAACAGCCAGAGTCTTATTTCTGCATCATTTTAAGTTTATGTTCTTCTCTTCTCCCCCTTGTCCTGTATTTCATCTTCTTTCCAAATTGCCCACTCCTGTTTTTCCCTTTCTCTTTGGATGTGGTTACATTATCAGCTAAAGACTCCTGCTCTTTTCAACCCAGGCTTGGAAAGAAGCACCACTGAAAAGCTCCAGAGTGTTTAGGTGACCTCACAAGCCCAAACGCCACTAGTAACAGCCCCACAAGTCCAAATGCCATTAGTAACAGCTGGATCTAGTCTGCAGCTCATCCAGGAGGAGGTGAGGTGTGGAGGAGACAACTGGATCTCAGGCCAGTCTGTGCTTAACAGTCATTCTTTCACCCTGCATGCATGAAGAGCCTCCGCTTCATTTCTGTGCCTGTTGCAATCTCCATTTTTGCACTGTCCACCCACACACATTGGTTTTTTCAAGGCAGTCTTGACTCATTCACCCGTGGTGATCAGCAGGAGGCAGCTGCCCGTATCTTCCTTCTGCCGTTCCGAAAGGCATAGCTAATGAATCTAATGCACATAGAGGATCATCTCATAAACATTGCAAAAATGACCTAGGGCTAACATGGTTGTCAAGCAACCAGTTCCCTCCTAATCACTTGAGCTAGGGATGGAGACAGGTTAGTGTTGATCTGGCAGGTCTTTTCTGAACGCAGGAATTGCTATCCTACTCTACTATTATGTGTGGCCCAGTGTTAGGTCTCTGGCAGCAAATTCCTATCAATCAGGTATTTCAGAAGGGTAAAAAATTTGACAATTGGGAAATGATTCATGCAATTTTTTCTAACTCTTCCTTTAGAATGACTGGCATAATGTTAGCTGTGTGTATTCTAATGCAAAGAAGAATGCTGTCTCAAGGTGAAGACCTTCCCAACAATGAATTTCACAGAATTAACTGTGTTTTGTACTTTCTAAAACATCTTAATTTAAATATAACTCCCTTAGATCTGTTTGTATCTCCCCTTATAATTTATTATGAGAAGTGAGAGTTTAAAGTGCACAATATAAAATCACAGTTACTTCTTTTTCTTTTTAATCTAAACCAACAAATCTTTTCCCTTTGCTTAACATTCCTATCATATTATCACTTTTGGAAAGTGGAACTTGGAACAGCATTTCAGATGGGAAATTCTCTATGTATCCTACTGTATACAGAAGGGATATTTCCACTGAATCATTCATAAATATCTACATATCTTTGTCCTTCTTGATTAAATTTAATTTAAAACCCAAGGCTGTAGAACAGTGGTAGAACAATTTTTTCACTTTGATTTTATAAGGATATTTCTTCTGAACAATAACAATGTTTGAGGCTACATCTCAAACTATTTTATATTTTTTCCATTAGCGTTTTGACACATTTTCATCTTATTCCAGATTCCTCCTTTCGGAGCAACTCTCCACTGAGTTGCTTCACAGCTTTCTTTGATTTTGACTAACCAGCATAATTACATATTATCTGCAAAGTCTGTCTTCTCACAGTTCATACACTTTTATCCAGCAATTGATAAATAGATTAGGCAACATCCCTTCTATTGTTCCACAAAAGGACCTCTGCAATGCTGAAAACAGTCCAGGAACCACTGCTTTGTTTCCAATTTCTTAGCCAGTTCTTTACCCAGGACAGTCACACACCTCTGATCCAGTGAGCAGCTGGATTCCAGAGTATGATCTTACTGGAGACTTTTGTCAAAGGTTTTTGAGTCAGTAATTATAGCTGGTAGCTCTCTGATGTCCACTGTTTGGATGGCTCAAAACCAATTATTTGTGATTGTAAAGGTGTTTCTTTTCTCTGCAGAAACAGGAATCATTTAGCCTTCATATCTTACATTTTATCATTGTTTAAAAATATACATATGATGGTTCAAAGAAGACTCATTGAAATAAAGTTTACCTAGTAACTTTAAATTATTTTTTTTATTGAAAAACCTGCACTGGTTCTGTTGAGATTAGTCTGTCTTTCTAATAATTCTTTTCTATTTTTCATGAATTCTTGGATGATTGCCATTCATAACTAAAGCACAAAAAAAATTTCCACACGGTCTTGAGCACTCTTTCCCAAATTGTAATAGAAGTGACGTGCCTATGCCATTTTTTCTATAATCTATACTATCTGCAGTACAAGCTGCAGAGAGCCAGAGCTGCAGTTCTTTGGTTCAGTTTTGGGCTATTCTTCCCACAGAGATGGAGCAGTAATGGCATGATTGCATACAAAATGCTTTAGAGGCATATTAGCTGGAGAGTGAAACCGATGTCACCCAGGTATTGCGCTTTTCTGAAAGCTTGATGCACTATTGAATTTCTAATTTAACTGCCAGAGCCAGTTGTCCTACTGGCAGCAAATGGACTAGAAGAGGAACCCTGCAGTCTGGTCAATATGTTCCCAAGCAGCCATGCTGCCAATTTGTTCATTTTTAATATAGAATTGCTATGAAGAGCCATGGTATGATTTGAGGAAAAAATAAATTATATCATATTAATATCAATTCTACGTGTTATCTATGTTAACAGAAAGAAAAATTATTTAGACCAACAGGCTGGCAGATTATGGGGAGTTTCTGAATTGAATTCTTAGCTCCCTTTAGGAGTTTCATTGGATATCTGATACGATTGGATCCTCTAAAATTGTGCATAATTTTTGACTTTTTGCATAAATAATCTAAAAAGTTACATTACTGAAAAACTACCTTTTCTGGAGCTTATAGTCCAAAGATCTTACAGGGTTATTATCAGTGATCTCAAGGCATTTAGAACATGGTCAGATAACATGAGATTTATCATGGTTTGTTGGCCTGGGGGTTTTTTCAGAGCTGAACATCCATTCAGAGGGAGTTATACATGCATTCCAACATAGTAGTCATGAATACCAGACATGATGCATTCAATAAAACTATAAAATCTGCTAACTTTGCCAATTGGTAAGAAAAACGAGAGTGTGATATTATTTTATTGGACATACCATGCTTAGTATAGTTATTATTAATTTCAGGTTTTATAATCACTTGACTAAACTTTCCAAAAAAATTATAGGGGAGAGAAAGAATACTGGGAGCAAACAGTGTTGGGAATCTATTGCCTTACAGATAGCTTAATTTTGCTTTTACCAAGGACACGCCCTTTATTTTCAAGTCCTAAAGAACCACATAGTAGAGACATTTGTCTCTAGAGACGTAACAGGTAGTGCATTACATAAATCAGAATCTCTTTGCAAGAAGTAAATGGTCTATAAGAATGAAAATTTTAACTACATATTGTTCAACTACCTTAATAGAATGATCTTACAGCCATTTATTTAAACTTCACTTACTTAGGCTTTTCTTTCTTGATTTTATGTAAAGAACTGTCAAAATACTCTTTCAGAAATCCCTTCATATCTCTTATTAGGCAGTACTGCAACTCTGTAAACCACCAAAAATTTAAGAACTGGCATTTTCCGGTACTGTGGTTTATTAAAAAAAAAAAAAAAACAAAAACAAAAACCCAACAATAACAAAACAAGAAAACAAAAACACATTTCACTACATTACAGTAGTGAAATGTGTCCTAATAGCACAAGAAATTTCCATTCAAAACTGGTATCTAAAAATGTCAATATGCTTCTGTATTATCTTTCTTGTACAGAGTCATACTTTTGAAAAGACATTGTAATGAGACATATGTGTGACTTAGAGCAAATTCCTTCCCTTCTCCACTGTATAGTTTATTTTCAGGTAAAGTCAAATAAAATATATGCACTTTTAATGGTGCAGGGATGAAGGACCTGAGGGAGCAGCTGTTGGCAGTATTAACTAGGTTTTTTTAGTCACTGTATGTACCTTGGTTGAAAACTGCTGTATGCAAAGTGAACTTATATACAATTAAAACACATTATAATTGAATTTTTTGGGCATGCAAATATTTGCAAATATTTCATTATGGAATATCTGAGCAAAATAGGAACTCTGTCTCAGCAAAACTTTAAAGATCATGTTTACGAAGGGCTTCTTTCTGGCTTCTATGCTTGCCCAAACAGTATTTTCACATCCAAATCTATGCATATATCTGATAAACTACATCCACATAAATATATTCAATCTATTGCAGTTACAAATTACTATGATCAGGAAAATGTAGGTGTGCCTTAGACACCAGATATCAATTAATGTCGGTGTAATAAAGATGACAGACACCTAATAGGGCTGACATTTCAGCCTCTGACCTGCCGACATTATAATTGCTTTTAAGATCCACGGATATGACCCGAATCAATAGAAGATAGAAAATTAAATGTGCAACTAGGACCTAAACATGGCCCAGTTTGGGACAGATTCAACAAAAATTAATCTAATTATGTAAAATCAGAATTTTGGAAACAAAATTTCACTAAATTATTCCCTGAATAAAAAAAAGCATCAACTGAGCACAGAGATGAAGCTTGTATGTAAAAGAAACAGTCTAACATATTTAATTCTTGGAACTGTTCACACTATTTAAATAAATCTATTTAAATGTCTAAAATGTATAAATCTTTCTTTAAGATGTCTAAAATCTTTATTTAACCTTATTTTGTCTTGGTTTTTTTGAATGTATACACAAATGCTAATAGACAAGTTCAGGAAAGATTCCTTCAAGTGAATCAAGTCCTCCATCCTAACACAGTGACAAAAAAACCAAAGCTAACAAAGTTCTTATAAAAAGCAGTGTCTTCTATCCATGGACCTAGTAGAAAAAACCTAGAAGCCAATTATCACACACTGAGTCAGAGAAGAAGCAACAAGCAAATGGCTCTGATGGTAGGACTATTTGTAGGGAATAGAAATGATAGCAAGTACCAAAATCCTGAAAACCAATCAGAATCCAGAAGAATAAACTTTGGGAATAAAGCAAGTCAAAATGGTTTTTTTGTATTGACTCTACTGATTTTTGTGTTGTACATTGACAAAGATTGTCTATGCTGTTCAGGTTTGACAGAAACAGAAGTCCCAAAAAAATACAATAAATTCTACAAGCACAATTCCAAGGAACTACAAATTATAAACCTAGTAACAAAAATTCTCTTGGATTTCCAAGGAACTTGCTTCAAGCATCTTCATAAATTGTAACATTTTCACACAAATCCCCAATTTGCACTGAGTTTATGTCCAAAGCTTACCTGTAACTCATATCAACCAGCCCTAGTGAAATTGGCCATGGCTTTTTGTGCACTTTACAAGCAGGTATTCAAAACAAAAATAGTTGAAAGTGAATTTGACATAGGAAACAGAAAAATTTATACATCAAATCAGAAACCTTTTACAACACATTTTTTTGCCTGGTCATAATCAATCACACTGATTTTAAATACCATATTAAGTGTGAAGAAATAAGGTCACCAGCAGCAAAGCTGGCAGCAGACTAGAGGAAAAGCAAATTTCACAATGAAAAGCAATTATTCATAACTGGTCAGCAACTAAAATAGCAGGTGGAGTTACATTATCCAAATGTTTTGGATACCATATATTACTTAGAGTTCCTTGCATCACTGAAAATATATCATAAGAGATACTGTAAAACTGTATCTGAACAAATACAAATATTGGCACTCATATTTAAAAATCAGAGAAATAGTTATTATAATAGTAATGTGGCTTTAATTGAGAACCCCGGTATCCTCAACAGCCTCCTCTCTTAAGGAACAATTATTTTTAAATTGTGATCTGAGGGATAAGTATAAAGAAACTGTTATATTCTCTGAGGCTTAGAAACTTGCATACAATACTAGTAAAACGCACGAATATATTTAGGCTTTGACATAAGAAAGTTTTGATAAAATAGTCTTTTGTACAAAAATATGCTGCATTAAAACAAAACTGAAAGACTGAATTAAATGCTTAATATTTTATAAAATTATAACAAACACTGTTCTCTGACTTTAAGAGACATCCTTACAGACTAATGGAGATGTGGGGATTTAGGGATTAAATTGCAACAAGAGTATTAGACTTCCTTATCACAAAATGGGAAACTCCTAATCTTTCTGCATTTAAAGCTAAATTCTGAAGCAAAGTTCAGTTAGGTTCTGACCCGTGCCTTCAGTACTTCTCACTAAACAGGTAAGAACCTACCCAAATTCTCTGTTGATATGACATCTGCAGGACTTCATGTGGAGAGGGCAACAGACCAACCTCATGATTGGCAGTAAATCTGTTTGGGAAGCAGATGTGGGTCTTGTCCAGGAGAGTTGCATGTGAGCTCTCTTGCTCCTTCATACCCTTTAAAAAGACCATTCCTGAAAAGTATCCCTGAGCTACCCTGTAAAGTTATCCTTTCCCAAATAAAAAAGCATTTTGGATTGAGGTGTTTTTAAAAGCTTGCTCTTTTAAAAAAATTAACATTTAAAAAAAGTAACTGACATTTAACACAGACCTCTTGGTATTTTAATCTTTTTTGAAAAGTATTAAGTATTTTCAGTTTGGAGAAGTGTTGCAATTAATATTATTCTATGAGAGCAGTCTCTACTTCTTAGTCTGTTTTTCAGACGTGCTTTTTTCTTCTCCAAACAATACTCTCTTCGTGAAATATTCTTAAAGCACTTGGGTGATACTGTATTACAACTTCAGGAACCAAGAGAATCTGTCAGTTTGCATCTAGTAAGGCAACTTTTTATGGGTAATTATAAAGGTACACAATGTCAAGGCAACACATCATAGTGTCAAGACACTGACAGTGTAAAAACGTCAAACTTTTAAAATTAGAAAATAAACAGAAATAGGTAGTAACATAAATAACCACTCTACAAGCTTTTGGCACTTCAAAGGTTTTAAAGTCGGTAGCCTTACAGGAGATCTAAGTATCATACCTAAATAAATATTTCGCTAAGGTTACCACAGAATCCCAGAGCTTTTCTTTTTTTGGCCAGAGGCTACACATGAACATCAAAAGCCTGTTCATGGGCTGTGGGGTAGCCAGCTGTGGGAGAAAATACTCAGCCATTTTCCTTCAGAGAGAAGCTGACAAGTTGCTGCACTGAGTGTGCTAAGAGAAGCAAAAAGGGTGCTTTGCGCCCTTGAGAAATGCATCTGTGGTTTGGGCTTGAGAGTTTTCAGTAACATGGAGAGCATTTGCAGGCAGTCAGTGGTCATCGACCAGAGCTGTGCTAAGTGCTGTTTGGGTTTGTTTCCAGGATTCTGCCTGGAATGACAGGATTCCTTTGGGAGTGAGAGTACAAGACCCCTGTTTGGCTTGATTTTAGTTTCTCTGATGGATGATTAAAATGGTAGTTTATAGAAACAGCCTAATCTGGTGCCTCCTGCACTTGGAAAAAATTCTAAATATCTTAAAGGTTTTTAAAAAATCATTAAATTTGAGTGGGGAAGGGAAGAAGAAGAGAAAGGAAAAAAAAGAAAAGGATCATGCTCCCAAACATTTTGGATTTCACCATGGTGGATGAATGTATAAGATGATAATTGTATGGAGTAGTTATAACTTCATTACATTCTATGGAAATAAAAGAGGAGATACTTGTAATGGCTATACTTATTCCTCAAAAAAATATATCTTGATCACTGACAAAAATAATGAATGGAATTGACTGAAAGAAAAACTTTAGACAGAAAAACATTAGTGAGTCTGAGGATCATCAGAGAGAACTACCTGACTCTATTCCTAAAAAAAATGTAAAAGAGGAAAATAGAAAAAGGCTAACAATATCATAAGTGAAAGTAAAAGCAGAAATTGGGAATTTTTTAAAAGTATGCAACCTGGAAAACATGAAAATAGCTAGCTAAAAAAGCTAAAACTAGAAAGTCAATGGAAAGGTAGAAAGGAGTAAGAGAGAGACAATAAAAACACCTAAGTGGCAGGGGAGATGAAAATTACTTATTAATGTATTTTCAAATGTAAGATTCTTATTTTCTAGTGACTTTTCATTTCTTTCTTGACTTTATACCAGAAAGAAAATCAAAAGATAAGTAATTGGAGTAGAGAGTGCTGACTGGTGCACTGCATATATATTGTGCAGTGTGCACAAGAGTGTGCTGTGTGCCAGTTAGCAGGAGTTGCTGCTAATAATTTTAATATAAAATTATAGATTCATAGAATTATGTTACTGAAATGCAGAAATCTCTCAGATATAAACTATCAACTTCCCTTGCTGCAGCTAGAAGAAGAGATGGGGGAAAATACTACAATAGAAAAGGACCATTAACCTGCATTTTCTGGTTTTCTCATTGTCCTGAAAAGAAGTCAAACCCAGCCTAAACTACGGGGAAAAAAAATCAATTTTTTTAAAATATATACATAACCTATGCTAAGAACCAATGAATTTAAATTTTTCTTCTTGTAAAAGATCTTACTATATTGCTAAATGTCCTTTTTTTTTTCACCTCAGGCACTGTAATGATCAATCAACATTAAATGGCCAAAATCAAAATGTTGTTCTTTTCTTATTCAAAAATTTAAACATTCTAAGACTACATTATTAATTTAAGTTTCTATACAGATAGATGCATAAATATTTACATGTTAAAGAATTAAGATCTTCACTGTTACAATACAGTAAAAGCAAAATACATTTGTACAGCAATGTCATTGTGCAATAACTCTGTAAAGCTTTTTTGAACTATGTCAATGAATATACGGAAGTGTGCATACACTATTTGTGCACTTAAACTATTTTAATTTTCAGAAACCATACCTAGGAATTTTAAAAAGAAGTCTTGGTAAACAAAATTATCACTACAAACACAAGTTTTGAACGTGCTAGTAAAAGAAATCAGGAACACTCCATTAATAGTTTTGGGGTTTTTTTAATTTCTTCTTCTTTTGATGTTTATGTCATACAGGAATAGTATCTTATTGAATGGTCTCACATTCCTAAGCCTAAGTTCAACTTGTCATAAAGAAGTAACATTCTAGATTTTAAATAAGATTTTTCTTTGTTCTGCTAGCTTGTGTTACTCTCCTACACATGTATCAATTTTCTTATTTCAAGCAAAACAATGGAGTTTACATATTTATCTCCATTGACACTAACATGACTTATGCTCAGTTAATCTCCATGCAGAATGTCTGTTGTTTCAAACTCTTCTTGAAACCAATAAGTAATGTCAATTGCCAAAAAAATAAGAAAACCATAGCATAAAAATATAACTGTTACAGAATTTATTTAATTTCTAAATCATCTTAGGACTGTTCCACACTGTACATATTCCAGTGTTATATGTAACTTTTAAACAATCCTTGGGATACTACTCTGCACTTAATTATTAAGAGTCCTCATGATCAAATGTTTCCAGTTTTTTTAAAAAAACAAGATGACTATGGCAAAAGTCAAAGAAAACTCACCATACTTGCCTCTGTATCTTTCTCTTTTGGAAGGAAAGAAAAAAATTACAAGATGGTCACAATGCAGAGCAAAGAGCAACTCAGGTCCCCAAGAGATGGTGTTCTGTCAAAGTTTTCTAAATGCTATCAGTACTTTTAGTTCTCTAAAAACAGGCCAGGTACATGTTTAATCTTTGATTTCTGTTCTTAGTTCTGGGACAGCAGCTCCCACAAAAGTCTAGGTCCAATGAGCTAGAACAACACATAGAAATACAGTAGTAAGAATTTCATTACTATAATGTTACAATGGGTTACATTAAAAAAAATAAAATTAATTATTTCTTATACATAGGAAACAATGCTCATGTACAGTCAAGGTAAAGTTAGTTTATATTCTCCAAAGTTCAGATCATGCAGTGCTGCTGAAATAACAGTTGTCTACAGTGGTTTTACAAAGTTACCAGAAAGATGATTACAGAACTTAACTTTAAAGTGCACCAAGAATTTTGTATACGCGTTATAAAATATGTGTGTTCTAATTTAGAAGAAAAGTTTTTAAAAATAGATTCTGATCCTTTAAATCCTGCTAATAGGAATTGTCATTGCAAGCTGTACTAAAGGCGCTCTATACATTCTTCATTACAGACAAATGAAAGTTTGTTTCATACAGTTGTGCTCTATTTCTCGTCTTATTTCAATCACTTTTCTATAAAGGACCTATTAGTAGTAAAAAATACATTACAAGAAAACAGAGACACAACAAACTCAGAAAAATAATTTGAAATTTATTTATGGGCCTTGTGTATGTATTTATTTTACTACTATGAGCAATTCCACCAATTCCAAAAGGTTCTCTCACAATAATAAAAATAATTACATCCCTAGGCATTTAAAGAAAGTTTGCAAATCTACAGACCCATCAATCTGTTATTCTGAAGGAATTCCTAAAACCGAAGTAAATGGAGCAACTCACTACATGTACTTTTTACAGATCAGATTTGAATTCCCTCAATCTGTGAACATTCATGCATGAGTATAGCTTTATAGTCATGAATAAGCAAAACCTTTGGCTTTAGAATGACTATAGGCCTGTGTGAAGTTATACAAGCACATATTTACAGAATCAGACGTCTTTGAAGGAAAGCAGAGTGTGAGTTTGTTCTACACTGTCACTGGAGGAACAACATGTGGAAGAGTTCCAGTGTACGATGGTTAAGCAGATGCAGGGAGAGATGACAATTTGCATTTATAGAGCATTGCGAATGATGTGAGAGGAATGAGGAGCTGTCAGATGAAGTATTAGTGAAGACTGGGCTTTCTTTCTGGAGTAATTCCCCTTTAGCTAGCAAACATCTTCCCACAATAGCAGTGTTACAGTTTGATGTGGTGAGATTAACAGCAACTAGCAAACGAATTTATTTGCCTTAATCACTAGGCTTAGGTTTCTTACTATGATAAGTAGTAAGAAACTACTTATATATAAGTAGTAGTAGCATTTTAAAGCTATTTAACAAATAAAACAAATACTGTTCCATCCTAAACTTATTAGAAAATTCAGATTATTGATGGTAGAAAAACAAGAAGTAATGGTGCCTAAATTCTGCCCAAGGATCAGAGGTGTAACGTAGAGCTAAAGTTCTGGATGGGAATCTGGATCCCTAGCATGGGATGGAGGAAAGCATGTGAATGAGCTTTGGCTGCCCAATTGCAGCCATCAAAAGGAGACAGCATGAGGCTGCTCTGTTTCTGTGAAGGAATAGAAAGAGAACTAGCCAAAGACTGACTCGGGAGTTACTCCTTGTGGAATGAAGCCAGGAGGAGTAAGGGGAGAAAACCTGAATACCAAATCCAGGAGTGTTGAAGCAGTTAGTCCACCCCTTGCACAAAGAGAGGGGCAGGGAGGTCATGGTCTGGATTTCCCCTCCTGCATACTTTTGTGACACGGATGGTCACAGAAGCAGCTAGTAGCACTGAAGCTGGTGGCACAGGCATTGTGTTGTGCTATGCCACACTGCACTACACTGCAGTATATTCCACTAACCCTCTCCAAAATGAGGAAACAAGAACCAAGTGGGCCCTTTCTTCCCTGCATGTGAGTTGTTGGGCTTGGCCAGGGTTCTGGTGGAAGCAAAACTCACTGTGATGTGGTGGTGGCTTCCAATGGAGGCCAGATGGGCAGAGTATTGGGGGTGAGCAGCTGGGAAAATCATAAGCTTGGTGAGAATGGAAGACATAGCTGGGGTGGGAAGCATTTAAACATTGGTGAAAGCTCTGGAAAGTCTTAGGCAGCAGGAAGATCTGCAGGGCATCCCTTCCTGTCCATGAATACTCTGCCTTCTGTGGGTTTTTCCATTGCAAATTACATGCATGACCTCCTTCCATAGTCCATAGGAGCAGGAACCTCTTCAGGGACCCAGAGGATGACACAAAGCTCAAGGAGAAGGATTGACAGCAGTTTGGAATGATTTCTGCCAGATTCCTTCACCCTTCCATGTGGGAAGCCATCCCTAGAGAGGGACAAAATGTCTCTTACTCCATAGACACCTGCTTTCCCCTATCATTATTCAGAACTGTTTTGTTGTGGATTTTTTGAAATGTTTAAGGCACTTATAATAAAAATCAGTCTGAACTCATGTATGAGTCTCAGTAATCTCATGCATGTTATGACAAGAGGCACATTAAGCAACTAGCTTCACTTTGCCTTGAGTGTCCTCACTGGGGCCAGAAAAATCTAGTCCATATCTGCCAATTCAGCAGCATAACCACTACAGCAGAAGGCTGATATTTTGAAATTCCCAGTGGTCCCTCTAACGTTGTACTCTGAGGCTGCTATCTGCTCATTTCCTTTCATTTCAGTGTGTTACGTGTTTTGCTAGTTGCAAGCTTGCCTGTGACTAATTCAATGAGGGAAAAAAAAAGTCAGAATAAATGTATCATTTGCTCTCTTCTATTGATTTGGACAGGCAATACTAGTCTGCAAGCACTTCCGTCACCACATTCAGAATTGTAATTTCTCTTTTTCGTTTTCAGGGACATTTAAGCCTATCACAAATTCACCACAGTGTTTTGAAGACAAAACTGCAGTAATAACTTTGTAAAAGCATGACATCCATATAATATCCTTAACTATGTATGACGTTACCAGCTGCGTTTGACCATTGTTGCTGATACTTAACCTTTACTCTCCTTCTAGAACTTGAAAGTGCTTTTCAAATATACGTTACGGTGTGATGAAACGAATTTAGATAAGGCTGACACAGACAGTTTCTTCTTTTGACATTGATTTTACCAGAAATGCTATTAAACTAAAACAGAAGGCATTTTTCTTGAGCACAGTTTTAGCACTTCAGTTGATTGAATTCAAAAGTCTATACTAATCAGTACAGACCTCACTGTAAATAAACATGAAATATTGTACAGCTTCAGAAAGTTTCCTACCACAAAAGCACTTCAATCTGGAGAAGATAATAGTTCGCACATCTTTGTCACATAAGTTAACCAGACTTCTTCTCTTTTTGCTTTGAATATGAAGAAACCAGTGTTCCCCTCACTATGCCTAGGGCTTTCCAAAAGATAGTTTGGGAACTGGAGTTCACAAGGGGTCAGAGATGGAGCCTGTGTCCCTTAGGGGCACTCCTGCTACTGACCTACAGAGCATGTTCAAATTCAAGCCATGCTAAGAATCTGTATCTGTGCCTCCAGTGTCACTTCCAAAATTAATGCTTATTCTAGTTCATACCACAGTCACACAAACAGTTGCACCGATACAGCCGAGAAGCAGCATAAATCCTGCCTTAGTCTGGAGACAGGAATGAGTGGCTGGGGAGAGGGGAAGCAGACCAGACCTTACGTCAGTGCTGCCCCTGAACACTTTGCAATATGAATCCACATGCTAAGATGTATTTTATTAATATTGTAAGCCTAAATGGCATAACAAACAATAAATATTTTAGAACTAATTAATGTGTTTCTTGCAAACTACTGCAGTCGACTCATCTAAGGCACTGATCCTACTGTATGCTTGTTAAAAGCAAACCCTTTATGGCTTGTAGTTCCCTAAAGATGACTTGATGGCCTTCATCCAGTAACCTGTTTAAATTGTCTGCAGACTCTGCTTGGCAATGGTTACCATCCTCCAGAATGTTCATAAAAAGGAAATAACAATACAGCCTACACAAAGCCCCAGATGAGACAGATAAGCATTGTCATTACCAATTTTTAAAACATGGCACCAAGTATAGAGCATTTTCAGGGATATTTATCCCACAAATTCTTCCTTCCTCCATAACATGCATTTTCATCAAATACTTCTATCCACAGTGTGCCCTTAGCAGTGACTTATCAGTCAACCCATCAGCCTTGGTATAAATTAACCAGGTTGTGCTTTGATTGCTTCAGTATGTTGGGAGAAGTTGTGGTAGGAGTCACTATTTCTGACCTTGGATGTGGGAAATAAAAGAGAGAGGTACAAAACCCTCCCAAGACACCTCATCAAGAGACATCTCACCTTATGCAAAAAAGTCCACTGTGGTCCAGAACAAAACAATCCTTAACCTCCTCACTTAAACCCTGAAAGAGACACCCAAACCTTACTCAAAGCTTTCTGATCTCTCTGTACCACTCTTCTGTACAGCTGATGTTTCTTCCACTGAGGAGTCATATAACTCCATGACCTGTTAGTTGCCAGAGAGAGCCTTGGAAAACAGCTAAAGAAGACCCTTCTGAGTGATTGCTTGTAAAGACAATTTTCGCCCATGTTCTTCTATCAGCCAAAGTCAAATTTCCAATCTCCTTTACGTCTTCTCTTCCAGGGCTATTCCTTTGAGAGAGGTGCTTCAAATAATCTAGCATATATGCAGATTGAGCAGTTGGAAAGCATGGCATGCAATAAACTGTATGGAGAGAGTGGATTTCATGTTGGTCATGTTAGCCCTGGGAGGCAGCCTCACACACTCCTTAAGAAGACACAAAGAGGAAAAACTCAGAGGAGGGAGCTAGGCAAGTTTCAATGAAACATACAACCATCTCCATTAACCTCTCCTTTGTGAAAACTTCCTCCCACTGACAGGCCAAACTTCTTTAAAAAAACTATCTTTTCTGCATGGTAGTTAATAAGTAATTAATTTTTATTTAAGCAGTCATAGAATCATAGAATATCTCAAGTTGGAAGGGACACATAGGGATCATTAAGATTAACTCCTTACTCCTCATAGGACTACCTAAAATTAAAGCATATCACTAAGAGCATTGTGCCAACACACCTTGAGAGGTTGTTGCTGTGACCACTTCCATGGTGATCCTCTTCCAGTGACAAATCACCCTCTCAGTGAAGAACCTTTTCATCATGTCCAATCTGAACTTCTCCTGATGCAGCTTCATTCCATTTCCCCATGTCCTATCACTGATCACCAGAGACAGAAGGTCAGCACATTCCCCTCCACTATCCCTTGAGGAAGTTGTAGACTGTGATGATGTCTCCTGCAGCTTTCTCTCCTCCAGGATGAATAATCCAAGGTCTTGCTCTCAAGGTCAAGACCACCACCTTGGTGTCCTTGCTATATGTATCCTGCTTTCAAGGTGTCTCTAAATAGGGTAAACCTACCTGAACAAAGATGTTGGCTGTCCTGTGAGAGGGCACAATGGTAGGTAGGACCAGGATTTTCCCTCTTTAGGGAATGGCTACAGGGAGCAGGGTAGGGGGGAATATGTGGCAGACATGTGAAGTATCTTGTACAGGATCAGTGTTGCCCGTTGATCTGTCCCCTGACTGTGTGCTCTTGCAGGCAGGCAGCACTGCAGACTGCGTGGACGTGCACCATGGACAAGCAGTAAGCAGGAGAGGCCAGAGGCTAGGGCTACATACAAGATTATCCCAGGTCAAGATAACAGTGTGTGTCCTGCTGGAAAAGCCTTATTTTGAGGAACAGCCAGTGTTCCCACTTCAGAGCAGCTGGCCGGCATCATGGGGTGCTCAAGAAAACAAACAGACACAATTTGAAGGAATCGCCAAAGCTCCCCAAAAAAGGGGTACAGGGACAGTTCTGGCTGCCTGTGGCTGGGCAAGATGAGAATCTGATTTGGTAACTCTGGCGTGGAAAGGAAACACATATGTAGTTCAATATTAAGTGCTTCAATTCTATACATTTTAAGAAAGTAAAAGCATATGATAAATAGAGACATCTACTGCAAAAAGCTGTGCATATTTGGACCTGAAAGCAGGGCAGAGAGAAATGCAGTCCTGCCTTTTAACCTTACAGGAAATCTTTTGTTCTCTCCCTGTGAGTCTTCCAGAAGATTTGACCTCTCTGCCAGCTTTCTGGATCTTAACATGGGGATGATCACATTTAACAACCTCAGCATGATATTGCAAGTTAACAGCTATAAAACAGTAAGCACCGTATGAAAGCTGAATGAATTAACAGAACAAACATTCAAATAAATTACATCAGTAAATAACACAGAAAAGAGGATTCCTTAAGGTATTTCACTCATCTTGGCAACTGTATTGGGATGCTTTTCATCTGTCTGGTTTTTTTCATAGATTGTGAGCTCCCTGGCAGAGATATGTGTCTGTCCTCAGCGTTGCCACAAGAGCAGGTTACCAAATGGAAATAATCTCAGGGCTATTGGAAAGGTACCAACTTTTATATCTGAGCATCTTTGTGAGTATCCCAGTGTGCTCCTGCCCCCAGGACATCAAAGAAAGGGCTCCTCTCTTTATCCCACACAAAGACGCAGGGTGATCAAACAGCAGGAACTGGAGCAGAGCAAGGAAACTGCTGAAATGCCAAGACCCAGGACTGCACCCAGGTGGCACACCTCAAACACCTTTGCATGCACAAGCCACCCACAAGAGCCTGGCAGATGCGATGCAAGACCTTCAGAGAAGCCTGTGCCTTTCTGAACTGATGGGCCCAACAGGATCCCCAAAATACCCAACTTGTCAGTGTTTAACACTATGTGCCTGAGTTTAGCACTCCCTGTCCACGTTTGAGCATTTCCACCCTGTCTCACAGTGCATCTGGAAAGTGGCAACAGAAAACATGGCCTTTTGGAGAGTTATTGGTACCGGGGAGTGTGGCAGCAGTCGTCTTTATTTTCATCTGCTGGGATGCTGGTGTCAGGCCCAAAAGACTATAAAACATGAGGGCTGGCTTCATTTTGAAAGGAGTAGAAATCACAAGGACCTGCCAATGACATAAAGCTCCTGCACTGCAGGTTGAAACTAGACAGATTCATTACCTTGCCAAGGGTAAGTGCAACCCGCAGATACCTGCCCTTTGATGTGTCATCACCCACAGCCTCCTTTCTGTCACACTTGTGGTACTTGCTGTTATCACTACTATTTCTTGTTTGTGAAGAGGTGATGGCACGCTCCAAGCTGTGCAGATGTGCAGAAGACTGCCTGCACTCTCTTCTTAACAGACAGCGGGTGTGTTAAAGACTGCCTAATAGTATTTGTATCTCTTGCTCGGAGTCTGCATTGACATTGTCGCTTAAAATTCAAGAACCCCATGGCATTGCCTCGTTGATGACACCCATGGGTTGCTTTTCTTCTCTATTTCTCCACAGCCCCAGCAGGGGCGACGGATTAGTCTAACTCCTGGTGCATTTTTAATGATGCTAAGAGGTACTACACCCACAGGGTACCGGTAATGACAGAAGCAGTCCTTCTAAAACAAACCAGAATGACCAGATTCGGAGCCCAGTTCCCAGCATCTCCCTGGGCTGGTGTCCTGGAAGCTGATAGAATCACCAAAATGTAATGTCATCTAGGTGTTGGAAGGG
Organism: Scolopax mira; assembly: GCA_004320125.1. Taxonomy (NCBI): domain Eukaryota; kingdom Metazoa; phylum Chordata; class Aves; order Charadriiformes; family Scolopacidae; genus Scolopax; species Scolopax mira. The sequence goes on along the minus strand of BJBW01007488.1, from coordinate 4,229 downwards.
ACCTTTCAGATCATCAAGTCCAACCATTAACCTAGCACTGACAAAGCCACCACTAAACTATGTCTCCACCCATCTTTTAAATACCACCAGGGATGGTGATTGCACCACTTCCCTCGGCAGCCTGTTCCACTGCTTGATAACACTTTTGGTGAAGAATTTTTTCCTAATATGCTATCTACATCTCCCCTGGAGCAACTTGAGGCCATTTCCTCGTTCTGTCATTTGGTTTTTGGGCAAAGAGACTAACCCCTGCCTCTCAGCACTCTCCTTCTAGGTACTTGTAGAGAGCGATAAGGTCTCCCCTCAGCCTCCTTTTCTCCAGGCTGAACGATCCCAGCTCCCTCAGCTACTCCCCATCAGACTTGTTCTCCAGATCCCTCACCAGCTTGGTTGCCCTTCTCTGGTCTTGCTCCAGAATCCCAACATCTTTCCTGTAGTGAGGAGCCCAAAAGTGGACACAGTACTTGAGGTAGGACCTCAGTAGTGCCGAGTACAGGGGGAGAACCATTCTCCCACCTGAGTGATTGCTGGATCAGCTCTCCATGTTCCAATTAAGTGCAAATGAAACAGGGCATAGCTGAAGTGACTGCCACCAGAAGAGCATGGGGAGGGGTCTGCAGCTCGTGTGACCAGCACAAACCCCATCAGCTATCTCCTCTTTTGGCAAGGGCAGCGTTAATATACAGGTGTGTAACCCTAGAAAATATTACAAGCAAGTGTCACACACTTGGTGGTGCTGCTGTTCAGCAAATGTGAAACCTGTGCTGGAATTGGCAAGAACAGACTCCTGACACGACCCAATGTATCGACTCGGGTGCGTGTGTTTGTGTGTACATGCGTGTCTTCAAACACTGCTTGAGTTCTGATGTCTTGATGACAACATTTTTACTACAGGTGTGCTATCTTCAACGCTTTCCCCGATTTCCTTTTTTCTTACTGTACACATACGTCACTGCATATCTCTGTTCTTGGACATGTAGATGAATTAAATACAAATCTTCTCCCCCACCGCCCACTCTCCTCTGAAAGAGGAAATCCAACAGAATGACGTTGAATTTCCTAGCGGTGGGGGGGGTGTGGGTGTGGTGGTGAAGAACAAAAAAAACCCCACCAAAAACTCAAACCAAACAACCAACCAAAAAATAAAATACAGAACAAGATGCCAATTAACAATAACCACATCCAAAGAAAGGTGCTGAGATGGGCTGAGAGATGAACGACCCCTCTCCCAGGCAAGGCGGGGGGGGGGGTTATAACAGGCAGGTGTTGCAGAGGCCCCGCCGGGGCGAGGGGTGCGGAATGATGTGGGGATGGGGGATGATGATTAGGTGGGATGATGCGGGATGCAGGGGACGCTGTGGCTGGAGAAATGGGCTGCAGTGGGGACAGGGAAGGAGCTGGGAGGCAGCCAGGGAGTTCCCAAACCTCCATGAACTGTACCATAACATCTATATGGTCCTGCCTTTGTGGAGAGACTTTTAAGTAAAACCCGCTCATGGGAAAGAAACTGGTGCTCAAAAGCAGCTGCAGGATGGGGCTCTTGTCTCCCAGCTCTTCAAAAGCATCTGAATTGGCTGATCAAAGCGTTTCCCTCCTGTTGTATTCCCTAGCTTTTAAAAAATAGAAGAGCTGGTTTCAGGGAGGATACTATGACGTATTGATGTCACTGACTGATGAATATTGTCTACTTTGCTCCAGCTGTATTTCCACTTGAAGTCTGGCCAATTCTGATAAAAAGACTTCAAAATGTTATATATAGTGGATGTTTACAAAACATGTACATGTACATTTACATACAGAAAATATTCCCAGGAAAACTCATTATGTGAATTATGTTTGAATCCACACTTTTCCCATGTGGTCAACTTTTTCTTCCCCAATAAGGGTGGGAGTTATTTTTAAGTAAAGGCTCTCCTTCTATTTTGGCATTTGGAAAGAAAATAAAAATATGGGCTATTATTTTGCCACAGCAGGGTCCAGTTAAACTAGACTTCCTGGATGTAAATAATTTACTTTTGTCCTAAACCTAGGTTTTCCCTCAATGGCCACATTTGAGTCAATTTAAAAAACTCTCAGCTTTTCATTACCCCGAATAATTAAAAGCACCCAATGGTGAATGCCTAGATCACTACAGGTATTAGAAATACAAATGACATGAGAATGTCAGAATTTAAAAAAAAAAACCAACATTTTTTTTCTTTTTAATGCTGCTATCCAGTCATGTTATTTCCCTACCACAGCATTAAGAGGAGTTGAATCTAATAGTCCTGTCCTACAGAAAGTTTTCTCTTCAAGTGCATGAAAAAGACTGCAGTATTGGACCCGTATGCTTGCTCAAGGCCACAGTCTGAAAGCATAAGCCACATAAATTACCACACAAACTTGATATAAAATAATATACTAATCTTAAAGCAGTTTTCAGTAGGATAAAGCTTTGGGTTTGTTTTGGTTTTGGTTCTTTTGTTTATTTTTTGTTGCTATTGTTTCAGGATTAAGACAGTAAAAATATCATTACAAATGTGTGAACTTGAGCTTCTGTACATTTCAGGATCACGGTCCTATCTCTTCAGTGTTAAGTGCCAGACACCAGCTTTAGGACCAACCTGAACGCTTCCTGGCACACTTGTTATGGCCAGGCACGCAGATACATCCCTTGCAGTCTAATCAAGTGGAAAGACCAGCCAACCATATCCTCTACCTGTATATAGCCAAGTGAGCTGGTGACCATGCCTTACAATCTGCTAAGGTTGAGATAACTGAAACAATAAAATAACAGAAAATAAATAAGCTTCATGCAAACACCAAATTCATCCCCAGGAACAGGTCAGATGTCATCAACTGCCTTCCTGAGTGTCTGGTATAACTTCTGTTCTGAGATGACAGTGACCTTGTCATTAGTTCTTTTAAAATGTGAGTTGACATCACTAACTGCAGTGATTAGTCCTTCTATATCCCTTATAGATGACAGAAAGTGAGTCTAATCCTTCATGGGATGTAATACAATCCTCATAAATGCTAAAGTCCAAGGTTGACAACATTTTCTCTCGGAAACACAGTGAACACAGTGTGTTCTCCAAACACACTTTTCTGGTTTTCAGTAGAGGATAGTTGTCATCATAAAAATTATCCATAAAGATAATACACTTGATAAAATAACTGGAGTTGATGTTTCTTATAGGTGCAACACAGGCGCTGTAACTCATTAAAGAAGATGAAAGTTGTGTCTCTAAGCCATCGTTACGCCTTTGTGATCCCAGATACTCCAGTAGCTGAGCTAGTTTTCAACGCTTTATTAACACTGCCACAGCCTCCTTAAACTGCTCTATGCTACTCTCATAGCAACTTAGGATGCCTGCAGTGCTATACAGTTGGGCAGCTTCTTATCCCAGCAAATCTAAAAAAGAAGACTGTAATTTGGATTAGTCCAGGATGGTTTCCCAGTTCATTTGGTACAGACACTTCTACAGGTGGACCTCACCAGCTGTGAGCATCAGCAGATCAGCAGACCAGCAGATGCTGTGGAATATCATCAGTTACTCTGTCATCTAGTCTTTTGGATATACTTTCAATTTCTGATAGCTGAGTAGAGTTTCTGACTCAGAGCTTGTTATGGCTTCTAACCTGAGGATGTTTGTTCCTAAGCATTGAGCAGGACTGAGTAAAGAGAAAGTAGACACGCACTAAGCCAGAATTTTCCACGGAGAATACCAGGAGGACATCACCATCTACAGTCGGTGTTGGAGACATGATACCAGCCTCAGCCCAAACACCAGAACCTTCCTAAATCTGAACAAGTACAACCATTCCTATTGTTCTAAGAGCTCATCATCTCATGGAATAATCTTTAATGGATATATAGGTAAAAACTTTAATGGAAGTCAAATTCCTTTCAACGGCACCAGACAGGCATTTGAAATGCTGATGGAATGCTGCATAGACAGTCAGCTATGCATTTTCATCCCAACTGATTTCCATGTGAATGACTTGGGATAATCAAGAAGTTGTATACATGATGTCCTATAATAATGGGTCAGGCACTTTCAGCAAAACTGAAAATAAAATTTCTGGAGGTAAATAAAAAGCAATGTTCCTCTTGTACATTAGACAAAATATGTGTAGCTTCACTTTGATTTGTCATTAAAATCTTCCATTTTCTCAAAGAAAGAAGCGGACTGTGGCAGAACGTTCCCTCCTTGTCCTGGTTTGAGGTAAAACAGAACTAATTTTCT
>BJBW01007485.1:2354-71149 GCA_004320125.1 Scolopax mira | reverse complement strand
TTTCATACTTTCTGGGCTCCTTCTTCAGTGTTCTTCTTGATTTCCATGATAATCACAGAGATATGCCTTAAAGAAAAATGACTTCAGGAGGTACAGTTGCTAGTGGAAATAATCCCGCTTTAATACATGCATTTGAATTCTGTCCATGACCCATTCTCAGCCACAGTAAACATCTCTGGCATTCAGTAGGGTAACAATGCTTGTAAGAAACCAACTGCTTTAATAAGTTAAGGAGTAAGAGCTCAAAAAACAGGAATAGTCTTTCATTCACAACATCTCTGTGAAATCATGAATCAAAGACACAAAGACATACCAAGTTAATTAGATATATGAGGTCACACTGACCATAATGTAGATGGAATGCAAAGGGGAAAACAGTCCTCCACCCACCGAAAGCACACTGCCTGTATCTTTTTCTGAAGTAATTACAGTTTTTAAAAAAATTTTGTGCCTGTAAAGTGCTGCAAGAGGGCATGCAACACTCCATGATTTCAAACCCTTGAAAAAGTTTTGTTATATTAATTTACATATACAAAGCAATGAAAATAAAAAGCTTAAGAGCTTAAAATCAGCCGGTGCCTCACAGTTTGGACCCCAGTGGTATCACAGCAAAATAGGCGGCTGCTTTCCCTTTTCCCTGCAGCGTTCATGAAAAACTCGGGAGAAGTGTAGCTCCCGAGACTGACAGCAGCTCCTCACCGACACCCCAGGCAGCCAGCACCACATTCCCCACGTCAGCCTTCAAAACAAGGCCAAAACTAATGGAAAAGCCGCTATTCCAGAGGCCTCTCTCACCCAGGCACAGAGAGGGAGCATCGCCCCGCTCCGAGGCAGGGACCAGAGCCGGAGGTAACACCTCCACGCACTTTCGTGGCATCTCTCTCTGGCAACCACGCTCCGAGGGAAAAAGTTTGTACTTCCACAGCCGGAGCTGTCGGCACGAGGGTTTCCAACCACCGCTGAAAAAGACCCGGGAAAAGAAAGTGCCCGAAGGCGGCAAAGAGACATCAGCGAGCGGCCACAGCGGAGGGGACCCGCGGGACGGGATGGGACGGGACGGCGCGGTCACTCGTGGGGCTGGGAGCGCGGTGGCGGAGCCGTTACCTGGCACTGGCGAGTTTGCTCCCGGCGAGTTTGCCCCCGGCGGGGCTCCTCCGCGGCGGGCTCCGGCCGAGCCGCGGCTGCCGTCGGGCGGGCGGGGCGGTGGCGGCGGTGGCGGGTGGCGGTCGCGGCGGAGCGGCGGCGCTGCCCGCCAGGAGATAGAGCAGCAGGAGGCTGCCGAGGCCCAGCAGCGCCGCCGCCACCTTGCAGGAGAGCCGCATGGCGGGGCGGCAGGGGCTCAGGCCGCCCGCCCGCCGCCGGCATCGCCCGCTCGGCCCAGCCCGGCCCGGCCCCGCGCGGGGACGTGGCCGCCGAGCTCCGGCCCGGCTGCCGGCAGCGGGGGCGGGGCGCGCCCTACCGTACTCTCTGGAGTAGCCGCCCCCTCGCCGGGGCTGCCGGAGGGGTAAGCTGATCTCCGCAGCGATGGCCACAAAAGGCTCCGGGAGGCGGTTCGCTGAGGTAACGGGACGGCGGAGGCTCTGTAAAACGCCTATTGTTTAATAACGCGGTCATCAAGTAGCGTGTGCTCCTTCCAGGAAGGAACGCCTGCCCACACGCTGTTCTCCTCCCGCCGGCTGGGAAGGCAGGTTGTACCGGGGTACGCCACAGAGCGTTGGATCAGGGAAGGAATACAAGCACGCGCTCACTTTTGGCTGCCGTGGAACCCGTCCTCGTACCACTGATGAAGTGACTTCACTGGTCTTCTCTGCGACACCAGCAGAGACTGCAACCCTGGGAATTCCACGGGAATAAATCGAGGGTGGTGAGACACTGGAACTGGTCACCCAGAGAAGCTGTGGCTGCCCCATCCCTGGAGGGGTTCAAGGTCAGGCTGGAGGGGGCTTTGAGCAACCTGCTCTGGTGGGAGGTGGCCCTGCGGCCTCTCACCCCTCCACAGGGCTTTTTGATCCGTGGTTTGTCACCTAAGTGCCACACCACCACCACCACTGAAGCCACAGGGCTACCAGCACTCCCCTTCAGCCCCAAAACCATGTGGGCTGTTGGGTCAGGACCCTGCTGAGGGGAAGGACTAGTGTATTGTAAATGATCCATCTCATGCAACAGGGTGAACCTCCTGCCCCACGGCCCTACTCTTTAACCTCAGGTTTACTTTTAGCCCAAATCTTCCAAGAGCTGGGCCTTGGCTACTTAAATGGCATCTAGCAGGGAAGCTCTGCAGCCAGGCCATTCTACAGTGCTGTCACAACAAGCCTTGTCTAAACAGGACCCCAATTGTTCACTGTTACCTTGCAGTGAACAATTACCCTTTCAGGATTTTGTCCAACTCGGATTCTGAGCAGATGTGAAAAATATAAATTACTTCATGCTGAGAGAAAATAGCAACACTGAATGAGAAACTACAGAAAAACCACAATGCATAAACATATGCCCTCTTCTGAAAATATGCACACTACAATAAAATCCTTCCAAACTTGATACTTAATAAAAAAAAAAGTACCCTGAAATCCGCAAACTGTATAAATTTGTGGTTTTATACTATCAGTAAATTCTCTTTCATCTACAGATGTCAGCTATGTCTGCAACTCAACGTGAGAGTAAATGACTGGGTTAAAAGAGCCAGGTTCCTGGGAACGGGGCTGTGAGAGAAATAAATACACCCTCTACATGAGAGGGGTAGAAAGAAAATTGTACCCCACGCTATCTAGTGAGTAATACATTTCAACATTTCACTGTCCTACAACCGAGGCAAAGCCCCAGACCAGCAAAGACAGCTGTTTATACACTGCTTCAATACAAGCTGAACATCAATAGATCACAGCAGATCCATAGGAAGCTGTTTGAAAACCTGAAAGTTCCTTCAGCACAAAGCCCCACTGATTCCAGGCTTTGTTAGAGTTTCGGATATTACAGCTGATGCCTTCAGTCACTAAGAAGCCAAACTCTCATTTGATCTCGCACATGCAAACTTTACCTACACCTACTTCAAAGCAAATCTGGCACCTGCCTAGCGGGTCACACGGCAAAATATAACATCAAGAAACAAGTTTTATTCTTGCAAAGATTATTACAAGTTTGATCCTGAATTTATAAAGACCACCTTTCTGTCTCTAGAGTCCCCTGTTGTTATCCTTACCTGAAAAACAACCGAAGGTCTTTGTGATCCAGGATCCTTCCTTCCTCCGGAGAAATAAAATGAGAAACTTCATTATCTTCGGATAATGGAAAATGCAGGAGGAAAGAACAACAATAAAGCTAGGGAGATTCCATGGTAATATGAACACAGTGCGTCTGTAGGTGCATGTTAAGGATTGTAAACTCCTGGAAAATCAAATCTGCAGGGAAAGGAAACAGATTAAAATGCATGACATTTGGATGAATGCTCCAGGCCACTTAGACAAAAGAAGTCAAAATATTTGCTCTTCACTTGTTTTCAAAGTTAAAGGGGTGAATAGTATGAAAATTACTCAAGCATACAATAATATCTTCTATTTCTGTCTCAGGAAAAGCCCTCAATTATCATTTACATTGTTCATTTTCACTGCATTTTTGCAAAGTCTGAAAATTACAGAACTATTTCTAGTTAAAAATTTTAGCACTGATAATTTAGATAATGTAAATAGCTATATATTATAATGTATTTCATATAGAAATATGTTTCTGATCGAAACATATTCCTACTTTATTTCCATTTGTTTCCTGGATAGAAGAACAGTTTTATTCCTCTTTTTACTTGCTAAATTAAATGCATATTTTGTATCTGATCACCTTTTTTATGTACATGACAATTATATATCTAGAATATATTATATTATGCATCGTATCTGTGGGTTATGTCAGATTTACTTGTTATTTTTAGTCACGTAGAGTCAATGTGCTCATGTAATACTTTACATGGATGGAGAAGCAGAATGCATGATGCACCCGTTTCTTCACTGCATATAAATATCTCTTTTGCAATGAATGCATTACCAGACAAAAAAGGCTGGGAGTTCTTAGACTCTAAAAAAACTGAGGCAGTCTTGGAAAGTGTCAGGCAAGAATAAACTCTCTGATGAAATTTTTTCCTTATCTTTCGCAGACTTGTCTTATGCAAATTTGAACTCACCCAGAGAAGATGGCGCCAACTGCTTCATAATTCAGCTTCCCATTCAACATTCTTGCTAGAGACTACATTGGTTAAGGTCTAAAAGTTAATTAGTGCTGAAGTTCTCTGGAAACGCATCAAAAGTTTCTGAGAACTTCATCAAGGCCTTGGTCCAAGTCAAATCAGCATCTGAAGTTCCATGTCATTCATTTCTTAATAAAAAAAAAATGCAGTTCATATGCCACATATCTTCAATTTCTACATGTAAGAAACTGGGACACGAGAAAATTTAGGCTGAATATTAAAAGCATCCATCAACTTTAGATCAACGGGGAGAAAAGATCTATTTTTAAGCACGTATCTATTTTTTCTGCATATCAACAAAACACTTTGCGCAGTATTTAAACTGCTGGTTCAGTTCTGTACAAGAGTGAAGATGTTTTCTCATGAAGACATGTCATACTCAGTGAATTTCCAGCAAGAAAAATCAATCTTTATCGGCCTGGAAGATTTTTCTGTCGTTAGCAGAAGTTCTGTGTAGAGAATTACGTGGAACCGGAATACATTTCACAGTCTAATGACAGAGAAACCAGATTAATTCTACATTAGGTGCTGTGTTTAAAGACAGGTAAATTACGGCTTTAAAACCAGCTTTTCTACTTTTAGCACTTTTTTTGAGCTTCTTGTTGCATTTTCTCCTTAATGCTATATTTCTTTCAGTTCATCACGATCTGCCTCTATTCATATTGTCAACCTTGTTCGCATTTATCTGCTGTCTTAGAGGAGATTCACGTTACTGGGAATTCCTCTTCTGAGAGTGCTCAGGGGGTCTCTGTTTAGTCTATTTCTGTGGCCCTCCACTTTGATGTATTTCAGGTCTTGAAATCATTTTATCCTCACCACCTCAATTTAAATTACATCAAGTCCCAATGTTATACTGCTAGGAAGTTATTAACTTAATTCGCTCCTCTCCAGAGGTATTGGTTGTTATTCCATGCTTTACTTATACATACAAGCATTCTTCATCTATTTATAGGTATAAGCATTTCTTCTACTTATTCATACAAGCATGATGAGCTGTGAGATGTACAATTTACTGTCAATAGCCTGTTACGTTTAAGAATCTGACATGATCACGTCAGATGCCTAGTTTTAGGGATGGCTGGAGCCATCACAGAAGAGGAAAGAGCTGAGGTTACGCAAGCAATCTTCACACTGCAGGACCCCATCCTCTGACCTGCATTTCAAAGAATCATAGAATGGTTTGGGTTGGAAGGGACCTTAAAGATCATCAAGTTCCAACTCCCCCACCCTGGGCAGGGACACCTCCCACCAGACCAGGTGGTTGCTCAAAGCCCCATCCAGCCTGGCCTTGAACCCCTCCAGGGATGGGGCAGCCACAGCTTCTCTGGGCAATGTGTTCCAGTGCTTCACTACTCTCAGGAATAAAAAATTTCTTTCTGATATCTAATCTAAATCTCCCCTCTTCCAGTTTAAAACCCTTACCCTTTGTCCTATCACTTCACTGCCTGATCAAGAGTTCCTCTCCACCTCTCCTGTAGCCCCCTTTAGCTACTGGAAGGGGCTCTAAGGTCTCCCCAGAACCTTTTCGTCTCAAGGCTGAACACCCCCAACCCTCAGAGCCTGGCAGTCGTTGGGAGTTAGAATCTTATTAAATACTGCTTTTACCTCACGAAACAGTCAGACCTCCCTTGAGCCAGGAAGAGTATCGCACTATATCATCAATTCTGTTAAAAAGCAAGGTTTGTGGAGGAGAACCTGAGGGAAAGACCGCAGCTGAGGAAAGCCCATTTTGTGAGGCGCGGCGTGAGGCGAGGCCTGAGGGGAGGTGGAAGCTCCGCCCCTCAGCGGGACGGGCGGGACGGGTCGGGCCGTCGCTGGTTCCCGCCCCGCGCATGCGCATTTCCCGGCTGGGCGCTCGGCGCGCACTGGGTGAGCGGTGGCAGGGCCCGTCTCGGCCTGAGCCGGCTCGGCTCGTACCCGCCAGCCGCCGTCTCCTTATGGGTTTCGCTTCCCAGCCCTCGCACGGTAGGGTGAAGGCGATCGTTCGCGGCCCCTCAGCCCCTGGTCCGGGTCTGCTCCTTCCCTCAGCGCCTCTCCGCGGTCTCGGAGGCTTCTCCCGCGGGCCTCGGGGCCAGGGCCGGCGGCCTTCCTTCTCCCGTGCCCCGCGGTGCGGCTCCGGGCTCGGCCTGTGGTAAAATCATCGCGTATTGGCCCACTTTAAGCAGCAGCAGAGGGGAATTATGTCTTACTGTTGTGCCTTGCAGCGACAGTAGAGCAAAGCGCTTGCCCCTTTAACTGCCAGCCTTTTGCTGGAATAGAAACGTTTTAGTTCTGCTGGGTTGTGACTTTTTTGTTGTTGGTTGTTGGTTTTGGTTTTTTTTTTTTTTTTTTTTTCCCTAGTACATAGCGGTCTTTTTACAGAAGAGGCTGGGAACATTAATTATTTTGGGATACCTGATTTTAGTTGTCAGGAGCGCTGCTGGGGATGGAGTCTCGCGTTATTCTGGGGTGGATTTCGGCGGTTCCTGGTCTGTGAAACACCTGGGGCTTGTATAGGAACCTCCAAATGAATGACCGGGGGACATTACTTTGTGCCAGGGATGCCCAAAATGCAGCAGCTCTGAGAAGCTCAGGGTGGGAACAGCTGGGCCTGGCTTTGGGGCTGCTCTTAAGTCTTAAAAACCTCTGAATTGGAAAAATAAAACCAGGGAGCAGACTGGCATATCACCCTTAAGGGCTCTAAAAGAACTAGTGGATTTTTATTACCTCTTCTCCCATGTTGTTAGACAGCGTGTGGTGTTTAAATAGATAAGCAGAAGGTCCACAGAAAAGTATATAACTTTGCAGGTGTTTTTCAAGACAGGTATTTCCTATCTGATTAGAACTCAATAAGCACCCTGCAGCTTCTCAGCCTGGAAAAGGTGGGAATGTTACCCCATCATCTAGTGATAAGGCGAAATGGGGAGTTTAATTTTTTTGATAGCTGTCTAATGAGGCAGGTTACCCGTAAGAAAGAAAAAAACCAATCTGTTAATCGAGGCCTATTAATGGTTAATGCTCTGTGGTTGCTTGTGTCATTGTCAGAATGAGGATATGAATCCAGCGGGTGCTTTCCTGTGCTCCAAATGTTTATGTTCAGCTGTTTCATTAAGGTGCAGAGAGATGATGCCTTCCAGTTCTTCATAACACAGTTCTTTTGTTGTTGCTATTAGCACGTGGAAAATACTTCTGTGAGAGTCTGAAAGGGTTGTCTGGCAGAATTTTGAAGAGATGCCATTTGCTTTCATAAATTGGAAGTTACAATGACCTTTTCTTTTTTTCATGTTTTGATAGGGCCACGAGGCTGGTGGTTGCTCTCCCTGCTGGATTCATCATGATAACTCCAGCTTTTGAGCTGACCCAGGATCCGGATTTTCTTACAATAATAATCAAAGTACCTTATGCCAGAGCTTCAGAGTTCGATGTGTATTTTGAAGGGGATGATTTTAAATTTTATGCCAAGCCATACTTTCTCAGGCAAGTAGCGGAAGGATTTTTTAAAAATTGAACTATATATATATATATATATATATATATATATATATATATATAAAAAGAACAAAAAACAACCAACAGTCAATAGAGAAAGAACCTAATTTTGGTCCTGTCAGACCATTCTTGGATGTGCTTCCCCTACATACCTTAGTTGACCACAGGGGATTTTAGTGGACTGGTAGAAGTTCTCATATCCTGTCACTGTGGGTTAGTTTCTTTCGAGTTTTTTTGCTTAGTCTTCCAAGGGTTGTTTCTAGTGCCAAGATCATCATGTCTGTGGTGGCTGTGGCCTCCTCCAAGCTGGAAAATGGGGAGTCGTACCTTTTCTCTCTCAGATGCTGATCTTTTGTACCAGTAGCTAAGGGAAAAGATCGTGAAGTACGTGGGGATTAAACTGCATGACTGCCATTAGTGTCAACAGGAGCCATGCAGTTAAGTCCTTTGTACTGCTCTTGGAATGTGCCTTACATTTTTATAGGCTGAGACATTAAATTTCAGAATTAGTCAAGCATTCAATGAGACATCTCATTTTTTGCCCACAGATTGACGCTTCCTGGAAGAATTGTAGAAGATGGCAGAGAAAAAGCATCTTATAATACGGATGAAGGTATTAGTTAATGTTGTTAGTATGTGTCATTAAAAAATGTTACCAGCTCTGCAATAATTTATACTTTGCTGCACTGGAATTGCACAGAATTTATTGAAATATATGATGCTGTAAATAAATATGAAATTTCTTGTATGTAGTATAAAAAAAGTCTTGCTGGGGATTTATTTTACTTATTTAGGCCATCCTTAAGCACAAAGGACGTGTTCAGAACTGTCCTATAAATGAAAAAATATGTATACAGCCTCTTTAAGCCCTGTGGGGGCTAGGCATGTCATTGCACCAAGATCATTAATTTAGTAAATCTGCAAGGAAGTCAGGTAGTGCTGACTAGAAATGAGATAATCCTGAGGCACTCTCTTGGCTATGTCTTAAGACAGAAGCCATCAGCCTTTCTCCACACTTTAAGGTAGAAGGTATTTCTGGAATGACATGTACCTTCTGGAATTAATGTGTTCATTAAAAAAAAAAAAAACCAAACCAGAAATTAAACCTGTAATTCTTTGTTTGCAAAGCCTTTATTAGTTGCTTGATTATAATCAGATTGCTGAATGTAGTTTCCTATGATCTTTCGAATGCTTGAGTGGTGGAAGGATCCAAAATAAAGCTTGAATTCTGTTGGTTTGTGTCTATACAATGTGAGTCAAGAGACCACAACTGGTTAAATAGTCTCTTCTGTGCTTTATCATTAAAATTTAATTTTGTGAAACTTGTCAAGGTTAAAAACACACAGAGATTGAAGCATAATAAAATGTGACCTGCATGTGTACCGTTTCTGTGAGCCTTCCTCATTAGAGGAAAAATGCACGTTTTTGTTTGATTTGGGGTATTTTAATGCAATAACTGTATTCTGACTTACTTTTAAGGAACTTTTACAATTCGGTTACCGAAGGAGATTCCTGGCCAATATTTTGAGGGACTGGACATGCTGACATCTCTCTTAGCACCAAAGAAATCAAGATCAGGAAAACCTTTAGTAGAAGAGATAGGTATGGCAAAAAAATCATATTTATTCTGGTGTTTCATGTATGTAATGAAATAGTTAATAGATAAAGATCTACATGGTGATTCATGTAGAAAAATAGAGCATTTCCATTATTGCCTATCCAAGGTATGAGAAGGGTGTGTGAATGGATCTGAAAGTTTGGCTAAGTGTAAAAATACTTGTTATCTTCCCATTTTTCCAAAATGTGCTTTATGTATGCTAATCCTCTGCAGATCTTTGTAGCCCTCTAGTGGCTTTATAATACACACACATTTGAGTCTATTGCATTCTGCAAGCTAGTGGTACTGGACTTCTACCTCAAATTTCAGCAGCTAATTAAAACCACAGGTTCTAGTGGATGACTTGCTGAACATCAGTATTTAACAGGCAAGGAGGCGTGACTATCTGTGTTTAATTTTTTAGTATTTATTTGAAATTATTGATAATGTCCCTTTGCTCCTGTCAAGGGTTCTCTTAGTATCAAAATCTGATCTTGTTGAAAACAGTGGAACAATTTCATTCCAGTTTTTGAGTGAGTATGCTTAAAAACTTTAGTATTCCTTGTCTTTATATTTGAAAGTTTGAGAATTTGGAGCAGGATCTGTGGATTTCTGCTGTGTCTGCCTTTGTGACCCAGTGTCATATAAGATTTCTTAATAAGCCTCTCATTTTACTATGTTTTGTGTTATCAGTCTTTGCCTTTATCACATTAAAAAATACATAACATTTAATAGAATTTTCTTTCTCTGATCATGCAATAGATACAGCTGCTTCTGCTGAGTTGTCTGAGGAGGAGGAAGAAGAATTTGACTGGGAAATAGAGCAGACCCCTTACAAAGAAAGTGCAGAAATTGCTCTACCCCTCCAGTACCGTTACGGCTTTGGGAATTTGAGGTCAGGGGTGTTCCAGCGGCTGCAGGTAGATGCATTTTTATCTTTTCCTATTGTGAAAGTTCTGGGTAACTTTCTTGCTAGGTAGGCTTCCTGGCTCGTTCTGTACTCAGAAGCTTCTCTCTGTGACTCAGAATATTCTGCTTTTGCACATAGTACCACAGACAAATCCTAGTTCCTGCAGAACTTCGGGGGGTTGAGACTGAGTTAATTGAAAGGGCTGAAAGAGGCTGAAAAATTTTACTGTTTCTCCTTCCTAAAAATGGTCTGTGGAGGTGAGCTGCTGTCACCAGCACTATTCAGTTCACCTGAGAGAAATGGAGAAAAAGGCCTGTAGGAAGCACACCATGTTCCAGGGGAATAGTTCTGGCAAGCTACAAACTGCCTACAAGCTTTTAACAGGCTGTTAACATTTTTGCTTCATGGTTGGTATTGCCTTCTATTCTGGCTTCAAACATGTTTAACATCAATGTACAGTATATTTCAAATGCCATGAATTTTAATTTATTTTTAATTAAAAAGAAATTGCTAAAAAAACCCAACCCCCCCAAATAAAACTAACGTATAGGTCCTGTTATGGTTCTTGCATTAACTCTTTTTTTCATTGTGAAATTCACGGTAATTTTCTCTTTGTGCTTTTTGTTTTACACTTGATTTTGTCACAAGACAAAAACTTCTCAAGTGTGCACTCTTCAAGGTGTCTGCCCACCTGGTATCTGTGGGATTTACTAGAGTTATGTTGAGGCACTGAAACTTATGGATTAATTGGTGGGATTTTAACCTGCAGCTTTAAAATGCAGTTACTTTGCTCTCGTACATCAGCAGTTTTCTTAATTCATGAATGGATTGAAGCAAATCCTCATAGCATAATAGTACCTGTAGTATACAAAGCTCTTATTAAAATAGTAGATGATGACTTAATATTTGTAGTGTTCTTACTCTAAGCAATTTAAGTCGTAGCTGTTTAATGCAACTTAATTATGTATCTCTGTAACTCACTATTGCATAAATTGTAGTATTTTCAGGGTTTGGAGCAGAAGGATGGCTATTTACATTCTGTTAGGTTATATCCACTGATTCATTACCATGAAAATCATGAAGAAGTACATTTCCCATCAGCATTAATGTATTGCTACTTAATTATGCTTAAGAGGGTACTGCAATTGCCTATTAATTAATGTATGGTCACTTCAGAGTGTAAGAATAATCTCAAAAGTCACGAGAACAGTATCTGTGCTTTTTATCTTGTCTTTGTTGTGGTTGTGTGCTTTTGTTAAACATTACAAATGTTACCATGATGCAGAATAACATGCCTGCCTTAATATAAAATGGTCTGAATAGACTTTGCAGTATCATGAATTCTAAGGAGCTTCAAATAATTGAATTTCCTTGGAATTTTGATGTTTTGTTTGCACAACAGAGCCTGAATTTGGAAGATTTGAAAGGGTAGTTGAAAATCAGTAGGGATTTCAGTGGAATGCTGATAAGCATCCTTCCTGAATTCTTACTAAATAAATCTTGCACATCGTACCTGTGGCTTGGTCATAGAATTTTTGTTCCATTTGCAGGATGAACTCAGTGATGTTATTGACCTTAAGGATCCAGACCAAACTCCTGTGGATGAACGTAGGAGGAAACGTCTGGCAGCTGAGGCTGCCAAGTTTGACCCTGATCATTATCTGTGAGTATTGATCTACTTTACCTGGTCAAGTAGAAGTACCTCAGGTGAAATATATTTACTTTTTCTTTTCATAAATGATTGGGTTTGAAATGACTTTTGGAAATAGTAGTTTTACTTTTTATTTGTCTGTCTCATCACAGCAGCTTTAGAGGGTATTTTTAAGTGTTACACTGACAGTAGACCTTGTTTATCTATTTTGGGGTTGTTTGGCTGTTTAACTACTGCTTAAGTCACCATTCAAGTGGGGGCTGCTTTGAATTGTTGTTCACCTCTTCAGCAGCTGAGTTGTAGATGTCAGAACTTTGTTTTCCCCTTGTGAAACAAGGATTACTGAACCATCCTGGTCTATGAGGAAGTACATTTTGAAGTAAAAAATGTGAAGATTTTGCCTGGGCCACTCTTGCCTTTATCACGTGAAGCCTTTCATAGAGCAGAATGAGAAAAAGTGCCAAAGCAAGACTCTGTTTCTTTGTGCTTCATCCCATGTAATGAAGGTGGAAATGATTCTTGGTACCATGAAGTTGGAGTATTTCGGGTCGAGTCAGGTTCAGAAACTACAGTAAACTAAGTTGAAGAGAAGTAAACTAACTTGAAGCCCTGAGATCTGTTAACATTGTGATTCCTGCAAGATTGATTTGGTGGGAGAAGAGTGTGGCCCTTAGGAGGGAAAATGAATACTAGTGGTGTATTTTAGTGGAGAGAGTAGCCTTAACCCAGTTTGAGTTGTTTTCAGGAGGTATCTTTGCAAACTTGTGATTTTTCTCTAGTCAGGCTATTTCAGAGATAGGTGCGTGTCTTTCTGTAGTTCATATAAAGGTTCTCTTGAAATGTCACTTGGAAATACATTTCCCTAGAACTGAAGTAGTTCCTAATCTATAATGTGATGCAAATTACAGTAATTGGAAGTTTCCATCTTAGACCTGTGTTCTAGCCTGGTAAATGAGCTAGTTTAATGGCTGTCTTTTGGATGCTTCAGAACAGATGGCACCAACCTTTCTTCAACAAAAATTGTTTTCCTGTGTACCCTGATAAGAAGGATGGCTCTGGGAGAAACAGTCACAAACAGAAGTGTTCTGTTGCCTTCGAGGAAAATGTGCACTGACTGATACTTTTAAGTTGCTTTATAAAGACACTGAAGGAAGGCAAAAAATATCTGTCACTGTGAGAGTAAAGCAAATTGTCTGTGTTCAGTAGACTGGGCAGATTTTGTATAATGATTGAGAAGGTACTAAAGATTTCCTACATTATTTTTTTTTTTTTTTTTTAGTTCTTAGTGTTTATAGTATTTTTTTGGCTTGAGGAAAAAGCTAAGAATTCTGAGGAAGCTTAGAACTTTAGTCCTTTAGTACAAATCCTCCCAGAGTTACTGTATTGTGTTTGTTACCACAATGACCTTGTGCTGAGGTGGAGGCAATCTCTCTTGCAGAATTCATGTACAACTCTTCTTTTTCCACCTTGCTACAGCACACCAATGTTTACCTAAAAGCCCATCCCCATACTTACTTCATCTTTGCCCTTCAGCTGCATACTCTTCCTCCCCAAAGTATACAGTTTTAAAGTAGGAGAGCTTTCCAGTAAAATCCACGTTGCTGCCACTGATGTTGTCCAAGAAGTCTTCTCTTTGGAATGTTTTCCTTTAGATCCATCCAGAACAAATCAAGATTGTTCACCTTCATGTCATGCTACAAACTCATCAATTTCCTAGGCTTCTGGGTGGCTCAGGAAAGGTGGAGGAAGTAAGGAAAGGGGTACTGTAAGATAAGAGAATATTGTTTCTGCTTTTAATAATTATTATTTTCCAGTTTTAAGTCAAAAATGTATTTCTAATGCATGGAAAATAGCTTGGAGCCTAGTCATGTGTATTCTGTGTAAGCATTAAAATACGCCCATGTATGCTATAAGCTGAAATAAATAGTGTATGACTTTTTTTTTTTTCCCCTAGGGCTGATTTTTTTGAAGATGAAGCTATTCAGCATGTCTTAAAGTACAAACCATGGTGGGTTGATGCTCATAAAAAAATGACAGCCTTTAAGGAAGAAAGTCATCAGGAACATGACACCCATACATTTGGTGAGAACATACATATATAGATACATACCTGTTTGAATGATAATTGCTGTGATGCCATGTTATGTTATAAGTTATTGTTCTTAAGAGAGAAGGTATGAGTTTATCTTACAATTTTCAGTCTTATCCGTTCTTCAGAGAGGAGTATTCTGTTAATTCACCTGTTCTCAAAGAAAAAAAAAAATTCTCTGAGGGACAGTTACATACTGAAATCTTTGAGACAGTTGTGTGTGGAGCAGTTTTTAAGGTTTCAAAGCAGCTGCTGACGTCAATATGTTATGGCATTTGAAATCAAATCAAACGTACCTGTGATTGTCATAGCTAGAAAATGGCTCCTTTGTTGCCGTGCTTATCTCCTTTGGTGTTTGGGGGGTTTTTTTCCAGATTTTTTGAGTAAATATTCTCCCTTTCCTAGTTGTATTTTTAGTGGAAAACATAGTCCAAACTGGTCTTTGTGCCTAAATGTGGCACAGACACTTCACAGCAAGTTTTCCAAGAATTAGATGTGGAAGATTGTACCACTATCAGTTCTTACCTCTGTTTGTGAAGCACGTCTTCTGTAGGATGTTTTGGTTTTTTACGCAGTACCACAGGAGTGTGTGGCATTTATTATGCTACTGTTACTTTTATGGGTCTTGGAGACTTTCTTCAAAGGAAGTCCTTTTAGAAACTAAAAGGGATGGTTTCAGATTTAGTAGATGACCTTGTAACAACGCTTCTAACAGATAACTGAGATTACTTTTCCATACATAGTGTTTGCAGTGAGCATTACAAGTTACTGTTATGCATATGCTTTTATTGTCCTTTGTTCATTTCCTATGTAGTATGAAAATCCAATATTACTAAAGTTGATAATCCATTTGCCAGAGGTTCTTAATAAATATCGCTGCACTAATAATACCTGCACTTTTGCATTTTCTACAGGAGAACAATAATGGAATTTGGGAAATGTTGTATATTTTACTGTGAATGTAATCTGATCTTCATTACTGGTCTCTTTTCAGCCTCTGAAGCCAGAAATTATTAATTATATCTATCATAAGCATTTGATTTAAAAAGGATTTGACGAAGGTACAAGAGGCTTGAAATTAGAATATGAGTTCTTTTGTTTGTTTTTACCCATTCATTCCTTAGTAAATGAAACACTGCTACTGTTTGCCAGCGTTAAGGAATATAATGTAAATGAAGAGCTGCTGGATGATTTTATTGATAAAGAATGTTTTTATTCCAAATTGAGATTCCAAAGTAAACTGCATATGTGTGCTCCTGGGTCTTAAGGGCAGCAACAACAAACAAACTACTCGAAAGCCTGGCAAGCCTGCTAAAGAAAGTTACTCAGAAAATGGGGCTATATAAAGGATCATCTTTTCTCTAAGCCATTTGTTTTAACAAATACGTATTTAATAAGAATGATCAAAAAACCTTATTCTGACCTCTGTGTGACTGAGTGAAGAGATGCATGTAGTTTGGTGTATCCTAAGGAAATAAAAGTAATGTAAGAGGCCATGTGGTATTTGGGTTACGTTAATGATAACAACCCACCCTTTTCCTTAGACCTCAGTTTTCATAAAGTTCTTTACTGCTTTTGAACAGCAAGAGCAGCTGGGGATGGCAACCAGCTGAATGAGGATCTGAAACCATTGGAGGTTCCTAAACTGGTGTGAGCTGTGGTGAAAGAAACCACCATGAGAGGGAGTACAGGTTCCACTTAAAGGTCTCTTATGAATGGGAATACAAAAGGGCAGGAGGTGGGGTCAGGCTCTTGGACCTAAAATCTGATTATCAATGGGATGAGTTCCCTGTGGTTTTATATTGCTCTTATGCTTTATCCAATCAAAGGGATGTTCTGGCCAATTTGAGTTACAGATTTAGGAATTCTTAAAAGCTGAAAGCAATTTGCCTGCATGTGTGCATTAGTATGTATTGTAGTGTGCACACTTAGTAAGTGGAAGTGATGTAAAAAAGGTGCATAAAGGAAACAAGGACTGTGCTGAGTGAAGAACCTTCTTTACTACTTAATAAATTTTATGTTATTTCCATTAGAACTGGGGAGAAGCATTAAGGCATGGTGTGCTGTACAGCTAGAGGGTTGAGGAGGTTGTCGTTGATACTAGAGTGTGCTTGGAGTAAGAAGCCTTTGAAGCCCAGTGCTTAGCTATAAAAAGCTAAAGGGTACTCAAGCACAGGAGCTCTAGGGGCACAAATGGTATATGCATTGCAGTGTGTTTCAAGGTGTTCTGTGAAGTGTGGTAATTCTCTGAGCCTGTGTATTCCCCTGCAGGTAGGTCTGAGGTCAAACCTTCTTCATTATAAAAATGGGATACAAATGTCTGTTGACTTTTGAACCTATTTAAGGGCATAAAGGAGGAGGAATTGAAACCTTCATGCAGTTTCTTTTTATTGCTTATGGAAAAGAGGCATAAAATAAAGACTACCCAGATTTCCTAGTCTTCCCAAATTTGTATTTTTTGTTAAGGAAAGCATCTAAAATAAGGTAATTTCCATTACTTTCCATGATGAGGACTTCCAAGCATACAGCTTGTAAAGAGAATTCAGACATTGGGGTGTTTAAAATGTTTACAGCTCGTGGTAGGTGCTCTGCTATGGCCAGTTTGCAGAAATGTTTGTCTGTCCTGTGTGAAGGAGGGTTATGTTCTTGATTAAACATCTGCTGTCCAAAGCCATTACCCAAGAACATGGGAACTGAGAGAGATGATGAAAATCACATGAGATGTGCAGCATCTCGTCCTGGGGAAGGCTGCCCTTAGACATGAAGTGGTGTATCTTTATTTGATAAACCACTTGATCTTCATGGTTGTTCATTGAGGGTAAATGACTGACGAGACAAGAAGGTAGGAGTGGTAGAGTTAAAACTGGTGGTAGATTATAGTACAGGCTACCCCAGTATTGAGGTACTGGCACTAGAATTTGACACCCGGTACCTTTAGGGTCCCTGTATTTTGTGCTCTGTTATTGCTACCATTAGGACATTCCACCTGTCTGTGGAATCAGGAATGTCACTGGGAACTGATTTGTCAAGTTACTACATGGAAAAGTGAGTTCACTGTGGGAAATGACATAAAAATTAGCAGGTTCGTTAAAAGTATGTTTTCTTCTTCAGAAATACTGAACCAAGAAAATTATTTTTAATGTTTCTTCCTTTTGGTTGTTATATTCATTGGTTTCTTGGAACCAAAACCTTGTTTACTTTTGTCTTTATAATGTCTTTGGCTACAGGGAGTAATTAGAAATACAAATTGATGTTTTTAGTCTTTTGGTTTTTTTGCATGGCATTACAGTTAACTTTGGCTGTTTACTGCTCTTACTTTTATCTCTGGCTATTCTCTCTCTTGTTTGTACATCATCAGGTTTTTTTTAATGTCTCATTACCAGTTTTTTCCTTTTTGGATCAGCTTTTCTGATTAGCATTTAAAGTCTTCAGCTCTCCTCTGTCCTTACCTTGACTCTATTTTTAATTTAACGTTTTTGGTTTTTTTCCAGCCTGTATGTATGGTGTATGCGTTTTGTCTTTTTAAAAATTTCTTCTTTTATTGTCCTAAATGTCTTTTATTTCTTTTATTCTTTTTTTTTTTTTTTGCATTTTATTGTGTATTGCGGTGATTCTTTTCTTGCCCTTTTTGCATTTTTATTTGTTTTGTTTTCCCCATAGGCTTGTTAGCCACCAGGCTATGGTTTTTTTTGAACTGCCTGTCATTTTGCTGTGTGTGACATGTTCATAATGAGTGTCAGCCCTGGATAATTTCTTTTTGAAAAACTTTAAGGAATGGATAGATACTTGGTTGTAAAATTGAAGTGTTTTCTCCAGAGAGAGAATTATTTAGAACGCCTGTAACTGTGCAGTGGGTTAAGGAGCATTTTGTAACATTTACCTTTGGGGATTTTCTGGTAGACTTGTATTTTCTGTGTTTATGGTCCAGTTGTATATGTTATGATGCTTCAGAGAGTTTGTGGTTTAGGGGAAGAAAACTTTATCTCATACATTTCGTGAACTTCTCTAGGAGGTTCTTTGCTTTCTACTTAAATGTGAACCACACTTCCCTTCTATGTGTTTGTTCCTCTGTAGTGTGGGTTTTAGGCAATCTAACAAATACTTGTTAGTAAAACTTGAAAAAGTCAGGGTTTTTTTTTTGCTCTGAGTATTGGACTGTTTCTTTTCTCTGATGATAAGAGAGGTTAATTTTGATCAGTTGGGAGACAAAACCAAACTCCAGGTTGTAGTCATTGATTAAGAAAAGTAGATCAGTAGTGGAATCAGTAATGCATATAATGAGCCTCTGAAAGAGAAGATGTACATCTTGGCTGCTCACTGTGGTAAGCACATTGAGGTGGCACGAGAGAGCTGATGTAACTGCACTGCATCCATCAGAACAGGTATTCTGTCTGGGATGAATTCCCAGACAATTTGAAGGAATTAGTTAGCATCTTTGTAACAAAATTCTTCATTTCTGTAGTCATTGAAAGTGATTTTAAGCTTTATGAATCTGATCTGCACTCTTTGCCAGCAAACTTTTGGCTGCTTGCTTTTCAGGATTTTTTTCTTCTTTAGCTTCAGTTTTATTTCTCCTCTTTTGTGCTTCTCTTCAGGGTGAAACTGCCGCTTGCATATGGTTTTATAATAAATTGTGTTGGACTCCAGGAGAGGGCTTTTTGGTAAATGCTAGCTGAAATCACAATGCCTTTTTTCTTCCAATTGGACCTTCTTCTAACTGTAAACACCCTGTTGTGATACCTCATCAAACCCATCCTACTGTAGCAACTTACAAAGTGCTTTTATGTCATGTTTTTCAGAAACTAATTCTTTTCAAACGTGCTACAACATTGCACATACGGTTTTATGGATAATTTTAATATGAATGATAGAGGTGACTCACTAAAGAATCAATGCAATTTAAGAACTTGTAAAGAAATTTGCTGATAGAATATAGACGTATCATCTATATTTGTGATTTAAGGAGTAATACTGAACTGCATTGCATTAACAGAAAAACAGAGTTAGAACTGCTGTAGTCTTGCTAAATTGTCACTTTATAGTAGATCATAGCAAGTGGAAGAGATTGGCTTTCTCAAGATAATATGAAAGCTGAATTTTGTTTTTGTGGGAGCTTGTAAATAAATGGAGGCTGGCTCGACTCCAGAGAAATGTTTAGCTCATCAAGAAGTTTCCATAGGAATTTAAATCAAGTATTTCATGGTTATGAGGCTGATAGAAACAGTAAAAAAGTTCATAAAGAAGGAACATTCAAAAATGTTTTTCCTAATTTGTAGTTTTATGTCTCAAGATGAGGTGAGTGCATATCTACGTGCCTTTGGCATCACAAACGGTTGTTTCAAAATGTGTCATAAAATTAGAAAGCTTGTAGAAACCTCCTGAGATAGAGACAACCACATGTCTAATAGGCAGATTGTCTACAATCCACGTTCTCAGGGATGCAATGACGATGAGCAGTGTTTGAGGAGGAACATCTATAAGCAGGTTTGCAGTCATCATCCTTATGACAGAGCAATGGGCAAGGGATGTAAAAAGGAACGTGATTTACTAGGAGTTGTAACCTTTTCTTTCTGTACTCTCCCCCTGGGGGATTTAGTTGCCCATGTCCCAGAGGCCCAGCCTCTTGGTGCTGAAGATACGCACAATATGATGGTCATACATGGTGGATACCATAACTCTTTGGAAGGAAATGCAGCTTTTGTTGGTGGGAACAGGATTTAGATCTTTCTTTGATCTTCCTGACACAGTGGAAGGATGTTGTCAGACAGCATAAATGAAGCTCCTAAATCATGCCTATGGTCATGAGTTGAAATTGATAAGGATTGGAATTGATAAGGATTGGAAAATCAAAATTGTACCTCCCTTTTTTTTTTCCCTTCTCTCTTTAGTTCTTACCCTTTTCTACAATAACAATTACATTGGGCTTTGTTATCCTATTTTCATACTTTTATTCTATACAACGTGGTTTTAAGAAACTTTGATTTACTAGGATCCTGATTTAGCATTTATCTCTGTATAAGATACCCAGTTACCCACAGAAATCCTTGGCACTTGCAGAGGGGTTCAAAATTCCCTGTGTGTACCTGCAGTACATTGCAGAGCTGGAACTTGACTTTGAAAGGAATATATCAGACTTTAATAAAAGTTAAAAATGAAGGAAAGAATGATTTAGGTTTTTTCTTGAGTGATGAGTGACTAGTGATTAGTTACACACTTCTTTTTAAAGAGACTGTTGAAGTAGTATTACCACCTATTAAAATGAATGTGCCAGCTTTAAATTCATAATGAATTATCCTTTTACTTTTTATAGTTGTCCTCTCTGAGGAAGAGAAAGAGCAGCTGAGAAAGTTCACAAATAAATCTTATCTCCTGGATAAAAGAAGCCGTCATCATGTATATCTTGGTTTAATTGATATCCTTCTGGCGTATTGCTATGAAATATGTGTCAATGAAGGAGACAAGAATGTAAGTTAAAAAAAAAATTAAAAATAAATATTTAGTATGTTTTATTAACCTAGTGCTGGACCCTGTCATTTAGGAAACTGACAGCTTACTTCCAGGGAATAAAAAATACCTAATTGAGTAAGTTAAAATGAAAGATACTGTATCTCTAGATTGAGCTGTTGGGATGCATGTGAGGATTAATGTGATTTCTAAATACTTCCATTCTTCTAGAGCAGCATTTTGGCTGTAGAAGAGATGTGGAGTTGGAGGAGACTCCATACAATTCAGTTTGTTTCTGCTTTGGTTTGTATTGTTGTGTTTTGATTCATGTAAATGCAGATTTCACAAAATAATTGTTCTTTTATATTGATGCTTCTTCCTTCTGTTTTTTGGACAGTACTATAAGAGGTGTGTTTTGTAGTAACACTGCTACTGATTTGGATTCTGAAAAAGCATGGGAATTAAGTCTGTAAGACTGAAACTGTGATTAGTATTTTATATAGGCTACCATAATATGCCTTTAACAAAACTGATTTTTTTAAGCTTTATTTGTGGTGTTGGTTTTTGGGGCATGGATTTTAGAATGTCAGGCAGAAACGTCCAGACGTGCTTATTCAGCAGAACCATCTAGGATGGTGGTTGTATTGTGTGTTGGTGTTGCACAAGATTGCAAATATGCGAGGATCACAACTGTACAGTTCTTTTTATCTTTTCAATCACTGTGGAAAACACTCTGGGGGGGTGTCCCTTTTTTGGGGGGCTTTTTTTTTTCCTTTTTAATAGGAAAGCCAAGATTTTGAGGCCACATAAATTTTTACTAGAGCTGGGATTATAGATCGAGGCCTCCTCCTGGCTTTTTGCCTTAATCATCCCACTAGACTAAACCGCCACACGAACACTCTGAGTCTGTCTCATCTTAAGAATAATGACATTTTACATGTACAGGGCTTTAGGACCTTCTCTGAAAACCAAAAGTCTTGAGCTGTTTTCACAAAACAAAGTGTTTTAGCTTGAGCTTTGTTGATTCAAGTCTCTGTTGCTTGGTGAAAGGGACAGAATTCCACCAAAATATCATTTTTTCTGTGATTGCTGTTGTATTTTAAAGGCATGAGTTAGATATTCCCAATACGGAAACCAATTCAGTTATTTAACATCTGCATTGCAATATAATTTTTAATGCTGTCCTGTGGCCATTTCAATGTAAGTAATATAATTACTGCTTCATATTCACAAAGGTTCTTAAATTGCTGCCAGAATGTTATCTTAAGTACTTTGCCAGCAGTCTTGAATGTTGAATTGGATAATACTCGTTTTATGGTCTTCTCTTCAAATCAGGTTGAATCAGCCTGGAACGTCAGGAAACTGAGTGCAACGTTGTGCTGGCTGGAGGTGAGTTAAAACTGAAGTTTTGCATTATGTGTTTGCTCCATTACTTGGTTTTGGTATTGTATGTTGGTTTTGTGGAAACTGTACTCTTTCAGTAATGAAGATGAATAAAGTATATGTCCTGTTTTTAATAAATGTTACAAGAAATCAATCATGGCTTCTGGGCTCCCCACTACTGGTAGTCTCAAGATGCTGGAGTATGACCTCATCTGTCTGGGTGCTGGGCTGCCTTCTAGCAGTTATTTCTGATGATGGCAACAAGCTGGAAAGGAGTGTTGTGTCTTCATTTCTCCACGTTACTGCGTTTGCAGGATCAAGAATTAAATGTAATTGGATTTTTGGGGTTCAGTCCTTTGACCATTTCTAGTAGTGGCGAATGTTATATTCCGTTATAACTTGTTCTGTGACAACTGGTTTTCTAGATCTGTTAGTTTTAGTTAGTTTCCAGTTGGATGATCTGCAGGAGCAAGTCATGGAGGCGAGCAGTTACAAAGCAGCGATTGCCTTAACTTTCAAATATTTTTATTTTTTTTTTCAGATCCATATCCTAACACAGCGAAGGGGTTTTCTGCATGTGCTTATCCTATAATGTAGCAGTTCTTGGCGCAGCCTGTGCCAACAGTATATTTCACACCCAGAAAATTCAGTCTCCTGGCACCAAGCTGTTAATAACTATATCTGTTATACAAACCCTGTAGAGGCGGGTGTTTTCATCAATCTGTAAACAAAATTGCCTCAGCTATGGTTTGTTTGAACTGACTGCCATTTTGCTGTGCGTGACATGTATGCACCTTAGACTCTAAATATTAAATAACAAAACATAAATTATTCAATGTTTACCAGTGATCCATTAAAATGAAAAAGGGGCTGAGGTAGTCATATAATGCGAAAAAGTGCTGGCTGTCAGCAAAGCATTTTTATTAATTTTAATTAATTGAGAGTTTGAGATGAAATAGGTATTTTTACTTGAATTCATAAATGGAATATTTGTCTTGAAAAGTGAAAGCTGGAAAGGAAATAATTCTCTTAAGAAAGTCTTTAATAACTCATTAATGCCTCTGGCCTGAGTAAATTAAAGGTCTTCCTCACTTGTAGAGAAGAACAATGAACTGCTTTCCCTGGGCAGATATATTTATTCCTGTCCTGAATATCTATAATTTTCATGAAAGGCCTAGTCATGTATCATTTTTAAAGATCTTACGTGTACACATGTATTTTGTTAATATCATGTGGTTTTAATTTTTCTTTATTCTTAAAAGGCTTTTTATAGCTTCCCCTTAATATGTATAATAATGTGAGACAGATGTAATTTATTGTTTTAATCTAAAGAATGGCAAAGTCTTGAGTTAGATGTTTTATTCTAATGTTTTCTACATTCTTTTTTTAATTTAAACCCACTAAAACGTGTAGGACTTCTGTTATCCTGCCATGCAAACTAAATGTGCAGTGTCTTGTTTCTACTTAACATCTTGATTTCCATATCTATTAAAAAGACAGATTTTTAGATACATAATATGTAAAAATGAGTGCTTGATTCTGCTTTAACTTTTTCCTTAAAAGAAAACAAACAGATAAAACCCTGATTTCTTTGTGTCAAAAACCACACAGGCTAATTCAGGTTTTTTTCACACACACACAGAGTTTCACTAGTGTTCATGACGTGCTGGTGTCTTTTGGAAGAAGAGTGCTGTGCTATCCCCTACACAGGCATTTTGGATTAGTGACACGTGCCTTCAATGATACAGTCATGATACTGCAACTAGGTAAGTTTCTTAGTGTTTGGAAGCAATGCCTATATAGCCACCTTGTATGTCTGGAGGGTTTTTTTTAATAACTTTTGAGTCCTTTGGACAGTTTCACCCAAACTTGATTTCTGGACAATCTTGTGGTTTTGAGAAAATGGGGCTGGGGAGAGAAGAGAACCAAATTAGCGTCCTTACCAGGAAAAAGCCCTTAAAACAGCTCATTAGCCAGCAGATGATACATGCAGTTGTGCTGTAAATTCACAGCTGTGTTCTTTAATTACTCAACAGAAACCCTGTTAAAAAAGGTTGGAAGGATTTCTGATAACTTCCATGATTTGTCTCTATCTAAAAGAAATTCTTACAGCATCATTTTCTTCAATTGTTTCAACTGTTCTGTTTGATTAAGTTCTGCTGATGCTGCTTTTGCAGTTGCAAATCTGGGATGTTTCCCTGCACTATTTACTGTTTGGAAGAACTATTGTTTTAATTTAACACTTGTCAGTGATGTTAGGATTTTGACGGAAAGGAAGGTTACCCTGATATTGAATTGCTACTTTATTTCTATTAATTATTTCTAGAATTGGATCTTTTGTTGGCTTTTTTTTTGTTGTTGTGTTGGTTTGTGGTTTTTTTTTTTTTAAACTGAACCAGTCCACTAATTACTTTCTTTTTTCCTGTTCCAAATAACTGTGTTTGACATCTGGCCATCTTTATTTCTAAACTGTTCCACTGCGTGTGCCAGTTTAGTAGTAACATACAGAATCATGCATTGGAGGGCAAGGAGTAGTTTCGTGGTTCATATTCTGCAGGATTAAGGCAAAATGGTTGAGATGACTCTCGGGTAAGTCCAGAACAGAAATCCTGAATTTGCATCAGCATCAAAACTCTTTTTGCATCACTGTTCTTTTTGTACTTCCTATATAATTTTTCTCTCATAGGAGCAGAAGCCAAAGTCTCTGACTTGCACGTGTTTTCTTAATTCTCTGCTTGTTATTAGGAAAAAAAGACAGTTCTAAATCACAGCCAAGTAGAGCTGTTCATAAAAACCAAGCAGTGAATACCATGAAAAACTATTTTGCTGAAAAATTTTAAAAAAGTGAAAAAAAATCATTTAAAACTGAAGAACTGACTACGCACTACATGTTTGTTGCTTTGGTTGTTTCACTTTGAGGAGTGCAGTCATCTGATTCTTTTTGTATTCCCTGTTTATCCCAAACAGCTTTCATGTAACAGTACACATTTTCAAACCTATGGTTATTCCAGGTTCATTTGTGCCATTGTACACAATCGTGTTTATATCTTGGGTTGTTAAAGTTACTTGCAACTTTATTGTGAGTTACTGCTTTCAAAAAAAAGCATTGTGTTAGATTATTATTATTTTGGACAGAAAAATCAGAGAAGCAGCACTTTGGTGGTTTACTTTCAGTGCTTGTGAGTTGCAGGATTTAAAAAAAAAAAAACAAACCCAAACCAGAAATGGCAATATTAATCTCTACTACTGCCAAAAAAACTATTGATGATTCAAATTAACATTTACATGGTAACAGTTCAGTAGTGAAGTTTCAAGGGGAAGATACAGGCTGTCCCTCTTCCTATCTCCCCTGGCTTATTCTGCCATTCATAATTGTGAAAAAATAAAACTTTTCTAACAAAACTGAAATCATACAGCATTTCCAGTCTTTTAGATGTTCTTCTTAAGATGAGAGGTAAGCTTTTTGCTTTTCTTGTCATGTTACAATGAAAATGGTATTGGAAGGAACATCCAGTGATGGAACAAAATACTGTTAGTAGTTTGGTAGGCGAGTAACGACACCTGTCAGGTTTCCTGCTCCAGCCTCCAATGCTGGGCGTGGGGCTGCTGTTGCCTCCTTCCCCTCTGCTTCCAAAACACAGTAGTGCTTGTCATCATGGTCCCCTCATGTCACCCACTGTGGTCTTGTTCCAACAGCAAGGTCCCCATCTTCTGTGGAGCAGTTGTGGTTTAACTCATTCTCGGTGATTACCATAAAAATCACTGCCATCAGCTTGAAAAGAAATTCACCTTGTTTTAGTTGAGGGTTGGAATGGTTTAGGAAGCAGTGGAAGAAGTTAAACGTGGCAGATCTGTCTCCATTCTCTGCGTGTGGGTGCTGTGCTGGTTGCCTGGGAAACGGTGCAGGATGAGGCAAGCGGCTCCTCCGCAGAGCTGGCCCTGCATCCTCGGGATGCTGAAAAGGCACATCCAGGCTTCAGGGAAGGAGAATGAGTGCTCGTTTCAACTGGAGTTGTTTATAATGGAGAGGAGGATGCTCATCTTGAGTATGAGCTGTGATAATCTCCAGGAGATGGCGGGAAAGCAGACACATGTTCCTTTCTTCATGTGGATGTAAATCTGTGGGGCATCAGCAAGTTAGCAGTCTAGTGATAAAAGTTATGGTGATTAATAGTAACTTCTGAAAGTTATGGGGTTTGTATATTTGTTTTTACTATTATGGTGTGTGTATAATGTGGAAAGTGCTAAGTTTTTTAAATGGCAAATTTAATGAAAGATGCAAAACTGATGGATTACTGTCTATAATCAGAAGCTGGGGGAAGAACAAAAGTGTGTGCCTGTGTATTCTTAAAAGAAATAGGTTTTTAGATAATGCTTGCACTGCTGAGGCACATTTCTTCAAAGTATTTCTTCAAACTTCAGTGGAAGTTGAGCCATGCTTTGGAGAGATTTCTGTTTTACAAAATACTTAGTGAACTGTGCAATGGGCATTGCATGGTACTAAGTGTTAAATACTCTGTTACCTCTTTGTTTATTGGAAGTGGTGGGTTACCAGTTTGGTGATGTACAGGTGCGATGTGTGTAGGTAAAGGTGACTCTCCAGGTAATGAATTCAGTTAAATAGTACCACAAAACTGTTGCTTTTCCTGTAGATGCAAGAGGAGTGGTGT
The DNA here is from genome assembly GCA_004320125.1 of Scolopax mira. Classification (NCBI taxonomy): domain Eukaryota; kingdom Metazoa; phylum Chordata; class Aves; order Charadriiformes; family Scolopacidae; genus Scolopax; species Scolopax mira. Next base: position 44,706 of record BJBW01007485.1, on the reverse strand, counting down.
TTAGCTCAAAGGGGGAATTGGTTTGAGTTGACCTCATCCTGAGGCTACCCTTGGCATGTCTTCATCTTCTCTTCCATGGCTTGCTTAACTCCAGTATACAGTGAATTTTAATAAATGACAATCATAGGGCTACAAAAATAGTAAGACTTTTAAAACTAGCACATTTTAGGCTTGCTTTGACTCGCCTTTCAGTGAGTTGGACTGACATAGGTGCCAAAAAAATTCCCAAGACTGTCTGTCTTTTGGCTTCTCTGATCCAGTTCACTATGGTGTGGAATTTCTCAGGAATAGGCCAGAAATCATCTGTGTGTTATGGAATATCCTACGTTAAGGCTTAAGTAGTGTTTGTTCTTCAGCTCTTGTTTGTCAATCCTGTGATAAGGAGTTAAATGCAGTGTTGTGTGAGGACTTCTTATGTATAAGGTGCATGAATAAGATGCATATTCTGAAAGCAGAAGGTTGGTGTTTGTCTGTATGTAGGAGTCTCTATTTTATTAAGTCTGGCTGGATTTGCAACCTCTGATTAGAGGCCCGTTAAGCTACTACAATCCAGAACTTTAATTTGGGAAGAAATACTACTTTTTATTGAGAATTAGTCTAAGTCACTAATTTCCATTGTTACTTGGCAGATGAGTAACAGTAGTGGATGTTGTAAATGGTTCAGGCTGGCAGCTTGACAGCCAGAATGTTAAAAAATTAGTGAAATTTTAATGCCATGTATCATTTCTTTTTAAAAGATTGCACTTCTTTTTAGTCAAAATAGTTGAGCTTGACAAAACTTGGCTTGACAAGCATTGATGGTGATACAACCTAAAAGTTCAGCAGCTCTATTTGGGATTTTGTTTTCTTTTTTTTTGACTTTTCTTCAATTGGTCTTTTCCAAACCAGTGGAGTTTTTCAGTTCTGTTTGCTGTGACTTTTTACTCTCTGTGTTCTTCTTCTTCATTGCCATCTTCATCTTCCACATCTTTTAACTTTCGTTCTCTGCTGATATTTTTTTCAGCATGGAATTACTTAAATGTTGTGATTTTGTGCGTGAACAGCAGGGGGAGTTCTGATCTTTTTTTTCTTTTTTTTTTAATCTGTAAAATTTCAGTAATTTCATCCATGTTCAGGTTTCATAGCCTAGGAGGAGCCAGCCTCTTGGGAGAGGGTTATTAGATTCCATTTGCAGTAGTGGCTGTTTTCATTTGAATGTGAGGTGTTTTTTTTTTTTCCCCCATTAAACAATGAAAATATATATTTTTTTTTTTAGTGTTCCAGCACTTTAACCCTTTAGCAACTTGCACCAGAAAACTAAGGAAGGAGGTTCCATTAATCAATTATTTGTAAACAGTGGTTGCCTATGAAGAAAGTCAAACTAACTACAGAAAGATTTCTGGTTGTGGAATGAGAAGATGTTCAAATTTTTTATCTCTTACTGTATTTATAAATTGTATGTCAAACGGCACCTTCTTGAGCCTGAAGTGAGTTTTTTTGGGGGCTCAATTTACCAAATTATTATTCAGTAACTGAAGTAGGAAAAGTTCTGCTTAATTTAAGGTAATGGTTAGCTGGTAGGCAATGGCATCACTTATGTTGGCTGACACAATTGCTCTGGCTCCTATGTGCTTGTCCCCACTATGAGCTGCATGTTCCCAATCCTGTTATTTTCCAAGACTGGTATCTGTGTAGGCATACAGGGAAATAGGGTTTCTCTTTCTTCAGATAAATGATGGAGCATAACTTTTTGTTACTTTTGAGTTACTTTTCAGCTTGCTTTTTATTTTTAATGCAGTATGCTGTATGACTCTGCTGAAGTTTGGGCGCAGCTTGGAGAAATGGAAAAGCTGGGGGTAGGGATTTCTTCAGCTTCATGACACTGCCTTGAGGCTTTACTTTTACAGGGAGATTCCTCCTGAATTCAGAGGCTCCACATCCTCACCAATGTGGGCACTGAAGGGCATAGTCATTACTGCTGTTCTGAGACTGGGAATCAACTTAAACTTACAATATGGTTGTAGGTGGTGGGGTTATTAAAGCCTCAAAGGTGAGAAGATGGTAAAGATTATCTATCGTGATTTCCAGTGAATTAAAAAAATAATCTATTTTCAGGAAAAGCTGCAGTTTTGAAGTGCCTGCTGGATATTCACAAGATTTTTAGGGAGAATGACCCTGCCTACATCCTTAATGATCTCTTCATTACAGACTATTGCATCTGGATTCAAAAAACCAAGTAAGTTCTTAAATAGTTATTGAAGGGGGAAATATTTTCGGTGTACTTGGTCTATGAACAAATATCAGTAAAATCAAAAGAAATGCTGTCTCCTATAAATGGAAATGGGATTAGACTTTTTCACGTGGTAACCTTGGCTGTCCAGCTATTCTTACTGTGTAAGTGAATACTCTTGGTGCATCTTTTTATGTAGTGGTGAGAAGGGAGGGAGGAATTGCATTTCAATTAAAAATGTGAATTTTCATTAATATAGTCATGGTTTGGGGGGAGGAAAAAGCAGCCATCTTAGAAAGGAAAATGTTTATGTAAGGTTGTTATATATGTATAAAAGGTTGTAAACAAATCCTAGTTCAGGATTGAATTTATAACTTCCAGTAAAATTGACAACTTCCAGCTCTGGTGAGATGCACATTTACAGCTGTATGAAACATGATTTATGGACTGTAGCACTTGTACCAATGGATTATTAGCACTCAAATAAGTGTCACAAATCTCTCTGCATGGTGTCCTCTTGCCCCCATGGTTGCTTGCTAGCTCAGTCTCCTGGCAGGGTACTGTGGCTCCTGCTTCACTCGAGAGGGACAGTCCTGGTCCTTCAGTGCTCCCATATCTCACCTCTGTTTTCAGTGGGGTCAGCCTGGCTTTGCTTAACTTCCAGAGTCATGGGGACATTGCAGCCAGCCTGGTTAGAAGGATCAGCGTGCTTTAAGGGTTTTAACCCAAAAGTATTGGTAGGAACATGGTGAGAAATTAAGTGAACAAAGAAAGCTGGATGTTCAAATCTTACTAAGCTTTAAGTTGATCTTGTCAGATTTATTCTATTTTTTTATACAGATTTTGTTTTTTCTCCCTCACCATGTTTTCACAGCCTTCTCTGAAGGCCCACAAAAATATGTATATGAGTTGCAAGTAATATTTCTCTGAAAAGAAAGGTCTTACTAACATAAACACAAAAAATGCCATTGTCATTTTTGTTAACATAACAATATATAGACTCATAAAACAATGGTTAAAAACAGTCTTTGCTTTCCAGCTCACACTTTAATCATGGGAGAAAAAATAATTTACTAAGTGCAGAGAGGGTGTAGAGGGATCTCAATAATAATCATGATCAGAAAGGGAAATAGAAAGGAGAATTGAGCCATTCTGCACATGCTGTGTACTTAAGTGTAACCTTCCCAGCTCTTCCTAGAGAATTCAAGGCCTCAGTTCATAGCTGCTTGTTACGTGTTGTAGGTATTGTTGATTCTTACTCTTCTCTGTATTCTTTCAATGCCAATGTCACTAGAGGAAAACAATGCATAAAATATTCTGAAGCAACTACAGGTGTTTCTGAACTCTTTGATTCATCAATCCTGATTAGTTACAGGAACAGCCAGTTCATTTTATACTGTCAGTTTTGAGGAGACCTTTTTCAGCCACACCTTAAATATAAGGTGGGGAAATTCATGTTCAGGCTAAAGTTGAGTTGAGAAAGTTCAGTAAATGAAGGAGGAGAAAGTTATTTCATGCATCTTTCATGAAGAAATGAGTGATATCAGTGCTGCCCATATCAATGAATGTAATGTCTTGCAAGGCAGTCATAAAAACCAAGTCTTTAAGTACAGCAGAGAAAAATGTATGGTAGATATAAGTGACTGATATATTAACACATTTACTTCCAGACACATACATTATGTACCAATTAAGCAGAACTGACAGCTTCAGGAAAGAGGGCAATTAAGCTATCTTATTGTCATAATGACATGGCACAATGGTTGTCTGTCATTAGAACAAGAGAGAGAGGAGCTGCAGATGCCAGTCCTATTTTTAGGGTTTGAATCAGGAAGGTGTTTAAGCACAGGCTTAAGTCATTCCTGTTAAGTCCAGCAGAGAAGCACGTGCTTGAAGTTAAGCGTGTGCAAAGTGAACAGCAGCACTTTTTTCCCTTCTGTCGAAGGGAACTTTCACTTGTCATTCAGAAAATAACAGATGTAGGAATGGGCAGCCACTTGTCTGTTAAGGGGGAGGGTTTCCAGTTCCTCGGGGTGAGTGGGGCACCTGGAGCAGGGGCAGAACCATTCCAGGGGAAGAAGGTAATTGCCTTTGTGGTGAAAATGCTTTGGGAGGGAAAGGTATTTACAGGTATTTTTGTTGTGGTCTCTCATTAAGTTATTTGTGTGTCTGATCAGCTTGGATACATTCTTTGGTTTGTTTCTTAGCTATGCATTGCTCCATGCAAGCTTCATTAACTCTCTTTGTCTCCATTTTCTCCCGTCTTTTCGTACATGTAGTCCCAGGGCCCTCTCAAAAATCTGTGGAGGGTTTTTATTTTCTTCTCCTCTTTCCTTGGTATGTAACCAAGTCCTAGTGGAGGTTGGGGCCTCTTTGTTTAAAACAGTTAAAACAGACTGCAGGTTCTTTTTAGTGAAGAATCAGCTGGAAGCAAATTTTTTTAGCTCACCTGTCTGGCAGATAAAAGTCTGGGAGCTTTAAAGTTTGGTACAGGCAGAACTGTAATGGATATATCAAGTGGTATTAAGTGCACTATTCCAGATTAAGCTGCCAGGAGAGGAACACCACGGGTAGGTACTGGCTGTTAAATATTCAATGTGGAACCAAAAACCCTATAGCCAACAGTTTGTCACTAGCTCGTTACAAATCTGGTTTCAGATCATGGTTTGGCTGTGGCTAAATTAAATGAATAAGTGAATGTGTCACTGGGCTGGCAAAAGATGATTTATGTTAAACACAATGTATCTGGAGTTGGGAATGATTAAGCTGCTGAATAAAACCTGTGCAGGCTAATAGTCCATTGGGTATGGTGAATACAAACTAGTTCTTCAATTCTAAGAACTTTTTTTTTCCCTCAGACAAATTACTTCATTCAGGTACCTGTTACTAAGAAATAAGTAGATTCCTAGGAGTCTTAGATGGTGCAAGGTATTACCAAGTGTAGCTGAACTTCTGTCTTCCTTTTTGTAGGCTTAAAGCTGGTTTTGTCTGCTTTGTAGGTTTCTCTTTGAGCTGCTTGTGAAGGCACTATTATTAATTTCATCTGTTGTATAAAGGGAAATGTAAAAGCCTTCTAACTGTTCATTGAGTTTTGAAGAAAGGGAGCATGTTACACAGCAAAACTTATCAGAAATGAGGGAAAAGTAAATGTTAATCTGGGTACCAAAGGCTAAACAAAGACCTATGGAAGCAGCTTGTAGTAAATCTCGGCAGGTGGTGTCAACATTTATGTTGAAAAGCCAGATGCAGCCAGATGGAAAATTGCATCTTTAACCCCTGAGGTCATAATGACATGTCATCACTTCATTTGATCCCCCTGCTAAGTGAGCTTATCATCCACCCTGCTGTCACTTCTGATATTGCTTTCATTTCCATAATAAAATTAAATTTAATTTGTCTGGCTTGCATGCTTCTTTTTTTTTATTTTAGGTCAGAGCTTTTACAAACCGCTATGATACATATGGCAACCTCTCCAAGGGGAAGTTGTAACTGAATTTGTATTTAAGTCTGAGCTTTTCTCCATCTTTCACAGCTTACTCCAAGCAGAAGGGGATGAGAGAGCAGAGAAGGGGCTTTGGGGAAACCGCTGGTTGGTTGATAGCTGCAGTACAGGCTGCTCAGCCCAGGGCAATCTGGGGGTAGGGTGGTTGCAAGGAGAGCTTTTTCCCTCCTGCTGGCGGGGTGTTATGTGGCTGTGACCCCATGGGGCTTGTGTCCTTTATAGAAGTCAGAGTAGTGCTCCCTCTGACTCGCTGTGCTGAGGTTCCTTTGTGCAGCCTGATGTCTTTCTCCAGTGTTCTCTGTTCCTCTTTGTGCCAGTCTCTATTCACAACTGCTTTTTTTATTGTCCACTGTTGTATATATGTGCCTTCTGGTGGCTCAGTGGCAAGATGCCTGCTAGCCACGAAGTGGCTATGTGGAAGGCTGAATGGCTTCTGAGAGTCCTTGCCCAGCCAGGCCGTTAAATTAATTCTACATCCAAGTTAGCCCATGACAACCTAAAATATTTTAACTAACATTTAAATATATTTAGTTCTAAACATGTACCTCTTTAGTATCAGTAAGTGTGTATTTTCTGTATTGCTGGATTGGAGGTGAAGCTGTTGGTGTTCCTGGTGGTTTCCCAGGGGTTAGGACACTCATTTAGGCAGAGTTGTGTAGTTGTACACTCCTCAAAGTTGTGTGGGTATGAGGAATGCAGGAGAATAAGGTGTTTCATCCCATATAACTTGTATTCTCTTTTTCATTATCACTCTTTTTCTACTTGCTATCTCATCTTTTATCTCTTCTGTTGCAAAAAAATTATAAAGTCATTATTTGTTGTGTATTGTAGTAGCTTCAACTTGCCCAGTTAAGGAGATCTATGTGTTAAGAGAGAGGAGCTGTTAAATTGCCTGGGTGTGTGCTGTGAAACAGTATTTGTGACTTGATTTGTTATGCTGGTGTTTAGGCTGCTTTAATGTAGTGACCTGCTCTGTAGTCACACCTTTGCTTGTAAATACTTGTGCTCCACAGCCTAAGACAAGTGTCATCTTGCTAATGTTGGTCTTTGTAGGTGTAACGTGTCAGTTCAAGCATGGACTCTGCTTTAAAGTAAAAACCAGGATTCCTGGTGGCATTTATGGTCTGTGGAGAAGCTGCTGTCTTTATTGGAGCCAACTAAGTTAAAGCTAAGTCAGATATTCCTCAGTGTGTTATATTTGCTTCTCGTGCTTTGCAGGTGAGGTGGACCCTAAAAGATAAGATAGCTCCATAGGTCTGTTTTCCTTTTCAGCTCTTTGTTACAATTGAAAACTAGTCCCTGTTACAACATAATTACCTAGTCTGAAGCCAGTAGGGAGTCGCTGCTTTATGTGTATGGTGTGAAGTTCTCTAAGTAAATGTAGGATTAATTACATTCACAGTATGTCATTGAGGTGATGAGATTGACTCTGATTGTTCAGCTCCCCCCTGTTTTCTTTTCCCCAGTTTTTTCCCTCAATTACTGTTTTAATCAGCATAGTGTAATGTGGGCCAGAAGCGTTAAGGCCTGGTGTTGCAAAGGCATTAGGTGGCTCCGGTCTTTCAACAACAAAAAAAAAAAGATTTGTGACATTTCAGGGTTTTACTGCCCATGTCATGTGAGATTGCAAAGTGCACGAGGGAGTAAGGAACTCAACCTGCAGCATTGTAGTATTGGTCCATGGCATTGGTTAAAGTTTGGGAGAGGGAAGGTTTCTTTATGTTCATTCTGACCTCTTTCTTGGCTTTAACTGACTTAAAAGTTAAAGTTAAATTGCAAAATAAGACTGAGTTTGAATGTATAAGGCAGCCTGCTAACCTGTTTTCAAAGCACCCATTTGATAATCAGGGTTGTGCTGAGAGTTTGCCGGCTGTTGTGCCCTTTGAAACACACGTTCGTATCTTCAAACCCCTCTCTTCCGTTCATGTAAGGATTTGCATAGCTGTCTAGGTCTGTTATTTATTTACATTAAGTTCTCTCCTCTATAGAGCATCTTACTTATTTGCCTTGTATCTTGTTACATGTCCCAGCTCACCCATATCCTATGCTGCGCCTGCTTGTATGGCAAAAAGCCTCTGAGAACAGGTCATGGAAGAATTACCTTAAGCTATTTCTAGATTTGGGAAAATATTTTGTACCATATCACATCTTTAAGCTTTTGTAATCAAATATTACGATCATTAGCTGAATGTAAACATAATTTTAACATAAATTCCAATTGTATGTCAAAATTATTTGTGAAACTGATCATTTATCTGCAAACAGAAAATTTGAGCCAGTTATTATTTTGCTAAGATCTGGAGAACTTTTAAAAGTGTTTCAAAGAATGTAGAAACTATATTGAATGTAGAAACTATTTTGATTGTGCCATTTTTGTAGCTGTTTCTCCTTGGCATTTTTGTTTTCTTTGGTGGTTTGGGGTTTTATAAAGCTTAAAATAATTGAGTAGAGGAAAATGGGGCATTTAACAATCTTTTGGTCTTTGCTTTTTTGCTGCTTGTAGGGTTGATACTCCTGAAGTCCTGTTCACTGTGGCATTGCCATGTTCCTAGGAATGGCTCAAATGTAACACTGAAACTCAGGACTGAGGGGTAAAAAGAGTAACTCTTGTTGACCGTGCACCTCTACTATGAAAATATTAACAGGAGGATGCGGGAACAAAACCGTCCTAAAAGGTTCTCAAACAGTGTACTACTAACATGTGAGTTTATTAAATTTTCGATGTGAAATGAGGGGAGGAGAGAATGTATTAACAGATACGAAAAATCAGTCAGTGCTTTAAAGCACTCTCAAGTGTTAGAGAAATATGCTAATTTTCAGCTGTTAACCTCTTGGATTCAGCAGCCGTGATTCCGAAGAACAAAGGCGTAAGCAGTGATATATTCTGGATGAAAATCCTGCTTCTTGGCTCTGTGGGATTAAATTGATTTGTTCAGCATGTTTAAAGCACTTCATGCAGTTAAGACATTAGGAAGAATACACCTCTCAGTATAGTATTTTATGTGCATTAGAGTTTTGTGGTCAACTGTACTCTGCTTCGGCTGCAGTTTAGATTTTACTTTACCTTCGTTGTTGCCCACATTAACTGTAGTTTAGTGAAGACTGAGGTACTTTCAGGTTTGATAAAAACTCCAGTATTCAAAGTAGGTGGTGCAGAGAAAAGCCAAATTGCTTTCCCGTTGCTGCTCTGAAAGCAGCCTTTTCATTAGTGTATCCTTTTACTGTATGTTCCGATGTATCCAGTTGTGTTATCTATCAGAGAGTGAGTGTAACAGCCCCCCTGCCACCACTGCAAAATTCCTTATTTTGATCTATCTTGTAGTTACAGGATTATATTTTTCACTTTAATGGTATTGTCACTGTGGATACAATGAAGCCACTTAATTCCCCGCAAAACAAAGTATCTTGTTGGATTTGGGAGGTTCTTAATTTGAAGGCTATTCTTTCCTTTGCTGTTTCGCCTTAATAAGGGCCATACAGGTACAAGGGACAAACCAAAAAGTATTAATTCTGGTTGTGATCACACCTTTCCCAGGAGCAGGGTAAGAAAGCTGTGTTTTACCTGGTTAAATAGGCTTCACCCTTTACTGTCCTGCAATGATTTGCTCTAGTAGCTGCTGACCAAAATCCCCAATTATTGTAATTCCTTCTTAGCAGGCATTACAAGCTGGCATTACTGCTGCTGGCAGCTAGTCCAGCCTCCAGCCTGACCCTGCTTACTGCTTGGAGGAAGCACGCTGCCTTCCCTTTGCTTTTCATTCACTTCTTCGGTGGCCCATACTGGGGTATTAACTTTCAGATGTCCCAGCTGGTTTTCAAGCTTTTACCAATAATGGGAGCAGCCACTTCAAATGGTCTCTTTGAGGTTCATTTTATGCATATTTCAGTTTACATACCACCAACTGTACGAGTTACTAACATGTCAGTGTTCTCGAAAATACTGGAAAATGGGGAGGGGGGGCTAAACCCCCTGGGAGAAGACAGATTTTTGTTATTTTATAAAGTTAAGATCATTGCTTTCAGAGTTTTTGTAGTGTCCAGTATCTCAGTGTCCACTGAGTACTGTCCAGTATCTTTAACAGTCTGTAAGAAAATACAGCATGTGTCTTTTTAGAAAACAGCATTTAATGTCACCAAAGTTTTAAATTTAAAGGTAGAACATGAATTGCACAGAGTGACCCAGGTTGGCAATTTGTGTTTATCTGAACAACATGCATTTAAGTACAGTCAAGTCTAAGATGGCACATTCACAATAAAAGATTGTACATTGTAGTTATAGACTGAGGAATGTAAGACAGTTGAGGGTGGCTCAAAAAAAGTTGTTTGGGTGATGCTTGAGGACAGTTTGAACCCGAGCACCTATTTATCTCTGAGAGGTGGAGGGTGGGTGCAATGTTCAGCTGAAGAAACAGAATAGTATCATTTAGTAGGAGAAAGTGTCATGACCTTACAATGTATCATTGTGCTAAAACACCATCAAATTCTAATCTCTGTTCAAAACTATGTTGAAAAATTGAGAGAATTAGGGGAAAGAAGGTTCCAAGAATGTGTGAATTACCTGAGACTGAATCAACTTGTTGGCAAGAATGTTAAAGGTTGATTTGGACTTGCCTGCAAGTATGATGGGGCAGAGATTTGGGGTTTTGGCCATTGTGTAGTGTAACAGAAAAGAATTACAAATAAAATTCATCTAACTGAACAGAAATAATTCAGACAGCAATAAGTTTTTGCATTTTCCTAGTAAGAGTAATTATGAATTAGCTCTTTCTCCCTAGGTTATTGGGTACTTCTGTTGATGGTCTAGTTTTCATCAACATAGCATAGCTCAAAAAATACTTTGTGGTTCAAGCTAGCTATGGCTCTGGTGCAGAAAGTACCTGAGATGCTGTACAATTTGTTATGCTCTTAAAACTGCCTTCTCTAGTATTGTAAGAGGAAATTCTATCTACCTTAAGTTAGATAAGGTTTACCAATTTATTGGAGTACGTTGATCTGTTGGTGCCTGAATTTGGTAGAGAACCCAGATTTATTTATTGTCATCTGCTCTTAAGCCTTAGATCACAGCTCTTTGATTTAAAAATAGTAACTAATAATTTGCAAGCACATTATTTATACATGTCTCCTCTTTGACTGTTCCGATACATGTTTTTAATACAGTTTCTTTTTGTTTACTGTCATCTTGAGCTGCTGTGCCTCTCATTAAATGTTGCATCTCCGTTAAGTCCTGAGCTGTCACTTCAATTGTCTGTAAAGCAGTAGGTGCACATAGAGCACTTGGGATATTATATTTCTTGGGTATTGTTATTTACAGACTTAAGAGGCTTAAAGCAAAGCCCTGTTTGCCCTGAAGGCTGAAGAAGTTGATAGACAGGTGGATATAATACCAGAAATTCCCCTTTATATATGTTTTAGCAAGCCCTGTAAAACATGGATTTTTAACAAGGGATTTAATCTCTCCTCCCAGCTGCTAGCTACAGTTTCCTTTGATGTTTTTCCTCTCCTTTACTCTGTTGGGGCCTTTTTTTTTTTCTATTTATTCCATCACTTTTCTGTAGCTGGTATTCCTTCAGGCTGTGTCTGAATGCACCTTGCTGTGGGGAGAGAAAGCAAAGAAGAAAGCCATTTTTTCCCCCCCACCTCGGGCTACTGCTTTGATTTTCCAAAGTTGTTGGGAGGCAGTTCCTGCCTGCCTACAAGAAGGGTCAGTGATCTGTACCGTGTCTTTTCAGTCAGCACATCTCCACTGACTTTTCCTTCTGGTTTGATGAGGGGAAGGATGAGCTTGTGTAGCTGTTGCCTTTCTGAGCAGGTGGAGTGTGCAGCTGAGATCAAAGATGATCTGAGGGCTGATAACGTCTTCCTGGTTTTATTCCAACCTTGACAGTCACTTGGTCTCTTCCACCTGCCCCTTGCAGTGATTGTCCCATAAATCTCAAGGCAGAACAGAGAATGAGAGAGAAGAAGAAATGGTGAATGAGATGATAATTTAGCCTGTGGCATGATGTCCGCTCCCCACTATTCCCAGGGGAATACTCTTCCTGCAAGAACTGGGCAGTGTGGGCTGGTTGTGTGATGCTACACACGTGGCCTGTCCCTGTCGTGGTCAGGAAGCCAGATCTGCATCCAATTCAGTGGGGTGTGGTGGTATTATTAAAATTAATTATTATTACTCACAAGAGGCATGATCATGCTCTAAATTGTCTGATACAAGGTGTCATACAAACACAGGAGGGTGTGGGGGCAAGAAGATGGGAGCAGGCTGTTCAGTTTAGGCCCTTGCAAAAATCTGCTTTCCTGGCAGGAATTTGCAAGATGCTCTGATTTGGTGTCTTTTATCTGTTTAGATGGTGTGAGTTGAGGATGGACTGTGAGTGGGAAGGCTACAGGTGGTGTTTTCCTTCAAGTGCTATAGGTGTCAGTCAGAAGAAACAGAGCAGCCTCACTAGATTGACCTCACTAGGACTTTTGGTTTTGGTGGATAAATTCCATTGTAAAGGGGCAGGGTCATGTTGGAGTAATGAGTTGTAATTGTGCGTGGTTGTTGTCACTGTTGTTCTTGTTATTTTTGTAATACATGACTCTGCTAGCGTATCCTGACACTAAAATGCACATCTTCTGCAGTGCTTTGTGTGAGTACCTCTCATTCAAATATTGTAATACAAATTGTATAGCTTTAAGTGTTAGGAGTCCTGTCTCCTGGATCACCAGTGGTGATGGTGAAGACCAAATTCTAGGCGATGGCAGGTAAGAAATTTGAGGGAGATGTGGCTAATGTAGAACAATTACAGCGTTCCATGGCTGTAACACAGCCAATACTTACTATCACGTTATAAAATCTGTTCCATTCTCTCAATCTTTTTTTTTTTGTGGTGAGTTATCTATTCATCTTTCATTATTTGTATTTATCATGTATAACTTTGGAAGCTGTGCCATTGTTAGATGTTTGCACTGGCTGCAACTTACTCAAGCTGTTTTGGCATCACTGAGCTGCTTCTAAGCTTAGTTAAAGTTTTCTTAAAACATAAATACTTCTCAGTTTCTTTTTATAGTCCAATATTCTGTTTTCTCATGAATATTTTCTTAGTATCATAAGTAAGCTGTACTTGATTTCTTTTATAATCCATGATATGTTTGGTTTCAAGTTATCAAAAAGTAATAAAATTAAGATATTGTATTGGAAAGCTTAATCTTTTTTTTTTTAAAATATTTATAAATTCAGCTCATGCGATATTTAGATTAATTATGAAAGAAGCACTGTGAAATTTCAAAATAAATACGGGGGGAAAGTCACTGGAAATGTTCAGGCTTATTAATGTAAAAGAAATCACTTAAATTGAAATGATGGTTCTATGTTTTATATTTGATTTACGGTTAACCAAGCGTAATACTTAAAGCTATGTAGATAGCAGTTCATGTTTACAAGTTGGATTGCAGTGTGAGTATGTCTTAGTTTCTCTTACTTCTGAAACACTCTTAGTTGCAGAATTCATGTAATGCCCTTTCAAAGGCAGAATTTCAAGATGAAAGCATTTTATGTTCCCCTTGGATTCTTCCCCATCAGCCATGGTTTTACGGTGCAGGACTGCTTTCTGTCACATCTTGCCAAAGATGTGTCTCTTTATGCTGGATTTCTGCTCTTCTAATCCTCTCAATTGAAAGTGGTGGCATCTTGCTTACAGATGTATTTTCCAGATTGTTTATGAACCCCACCTTTTATAGTGTGGTTTTCCTATATTTAAGGTAAAGATGTGATGTGCAGTGAATGCTTTTCCAATCTCTGCTTTGTCTGATGTCTAGAAGGGACAGAGGAAAAAAAAGATTTTATAAACTTCCTACAAAGCCTAGCCTTGTGCCTCAATCTCTACAACATGCCCTTCGACACCTCCACCAGGCAAGAGGCAGCACATGCAGTAGCTGGTTGGTCATTATTTTTTATCTACCTCTGCTTATTTTCATGAAATATGTAGGAATTTAAAGATCTTTTTTAACCTCTAGTCGGTCTCAAATTTGATTGCGGTTTCCTGGTATTTCCAAGAGTTGGTAGAAAGGAAATAATTAACAATGAGTATAGACGTGGACAGTGTAACTGTGTAAACTTATTTAGACTAAAAAAAGAATCCATTCTCTTGAGAAATGGAAAGAGTGAATTCATACCTGCAGTTGCATAAAATATCTTGAATAGACTGAGCACATTTTATTTTAGCAGTTGGTCTTCTGTAAGGAAGTGTAGAAATTAAGCAGTCTTTAGTGCTGTGTTGTGGAAATGGTTTATCTTTTTCCTATGAAGATAGTGGTTAATCTAATACTAAATCATGTGAACAAATGTTGCCTTGTTTCTGTTGTGTTTACACTCATCTTTCTTTTCCTGTGGAAAATACAGAATATTAGTTAAAGTTTAAGTCAATTTTCACCTGAGTCCTGACGAAAATGGTCCTGTTTCTTCTTCACTAACAAATTAAATTCAGCTTTCTTCTTACATTATCTTCTATAGTCATTGATCAGAGCAAATGAGATTTTAATGGTGTTATTTATTGGTTCTGCCTCTTACTATAAAAATGTGTAATAAACTCAGCACATGAAACTGTTGAACTGTTTGTGTTTATCTCACTGGCTGTTAATTGTCCTGCCTATTCTGTGATTCTTTCAGATCTCATAAACCAGGTAGGGTTCTGATGAGCAAACCAGCTAATAAAGGCTGTAAAGGGATTTAGTAAATATTGTATATTCATCTCTCTGTTTAACTGATACAGTATGGAACTTTGTGCCATTTTTTGAAAGGGACATAAAATAGCCTTTAGATTTTTCTATATATTAGGAGCCTATGGTATTTTCTGTGTATGGCACAAGCATAAAGTAATATTACTTGTGCCCTTCTGAATGAGGGGCTTTTGTTTCCATGATACAGTTGCCTTGTGTTCAGGTGCTGTGTATGTTTTCTTTTCCACTTCATGCCTTAAACTCCGTGGTAGTATTTGTTAAGTTTTACCCATGTTTCACTGTGGAAAATAGTTGTGTTCCCTGAGCTGGGTGAAATAAAATCTGTGCATAGTTTCCCTGAGCTTGTGCAGAATTGGGGTAAAGGCATGTAAAAGGTATTTAGCAATAAAATCAATGTAAAGTTAGGTTAGTTGCCATAGTCTGTAATGCAACAGTGTGGTGTATTGTGATACAACACACACTGTCTGTTAACATTTAACAAGGCTACAGGCTTTCTGCTATGAATTTCTTTCAGAACTTCATTCAGAGTATTTTTGTTCTACGATTCTGAGCTTGCTTTTTCAAAGCTATTTCACTGTGGTTGGAGGTCACTGACTAGTGTATAACTTGAAGCACTCATTAGGAATAACCTTGAAAGTGAAATTAAAAATGGTGAAATGTGGCATCACATAAAACACATGCTAAAAGGTGTAATTGAGTCTTAGTCTCCTATATCCGAGCAGACTCTGAGGCTCATGGTTTTTTGTAACCCATGGGTAGTTTTGAGCAAATGGATGGTGAATTTAGTGTGAGTTTTTTATTATTGTAGCTTAAATGTCAATTTTTAAGGATTCTTTTCTTGAACTGGAGGATTTTTTTGCTATCCAACCTCATTGTTGAACCATTTATGGCTTTTTTTGCATGTTGACTTTAGGTGTTTCTAGATGAATGAAGTCTGCTTTTGCATTCAACGCCACCATCATGATCACTTCTATGTTTCACTAGTTGGGACTGATCAAACCTAGGCTCTTCTGTGTCTTGAGTATTTTATTAAAATCAAATTTTTCTTTCAATTCTGTATCATAAGAATTAAATTACTGTATTATTTTTCTTCTTTCTAGCTGTTTGAAATTGTATATGAAGTGTGGAGGGGATTTGACTTTGCTAGTTGCTTTTCTGAAAGAATCATGCCAGAGCCCTGGAGTAAGTTACACCAGGGTAATTCAAGAGGTTGTGTCTCTCTCCCACTTTATCCTCTGCCCCTGGGTATCAGTATGTGCTGTTCCAGTGACTTGTGGTGTTGCCCAACGGGGTGAGCTCAATTAACAGCTTTCAGAGACTTTCCTCAAAGATCACCAGTTTGGTTGCTCAAGCAGGACTAGATAGAGGCTGACATCTGAATTTTAGATCAAAGAACAACTTATTTTCTTCTTAAGTATATGTAATAATAGTTGGATGTTTTGTCAGCTGTGTCATTCTTGTATGACCTTACTTTCTTATCTTTTGATATCATGTTTAACTGTAACTTGTTGAGCCATCTGCTTCCAGAGAGCTTAAGCAGTGGAGTTACTGCCATGGGGATATTAATTTTCATCAAGATGGTGACAGAGTTCTGTGGGAAGTTATTGAGGGATTGAACGTTGAGCAATGTCTCTCCATGCCCCTTGTGTCTGGACAGATAAGGCTTGAGCTGGAAGACAGTGACGGATGGAGTCCAGCAAGAACCACTCTGGGCAGAGGAACAATAAGGTGATCTGAAGGGTCTGGAGGGTCTTGTTCTTTTGCAGGTGCCCTTTTGTTCACCAGACAGTCCATGCAGAAGGGTCACTTAGGTCCTGTGGCAGCGTGTCCTCAACCAGCCTTGTGGCAAGGCAGAAGATGTCATTACCCCTTTACAGCTTAACTGACATCTCAGTGTCTCACACATACTAAATTGACACATCCTCTATATCTGAACTACTGAGGCTCTACTTTGGGGTAATATCTGGTAACGTCTGAGATAATATTTACTCTAGAACTATCTTAATGCTTATGATGCCTCTGGCAAAAAAAATAATTGTGGGAAATCGTAAGCAATGCTGCCAGGTATGTAATTTAGAACACGTTTAAAGTGGTGATACTCTTGGCTGGCTCTATTGCTTGTTATCTGTTTTATCTAAGAAAGAGGTTGTCTCTGAAACTTTCTCTCACAAGTCTGAGTTTTGCCAGGCCTTGTTGAGAAAGGCAGTTTAAATATAGACTGATGCTTTCTCCTTAAATATGGTAGCTTCTCATACAGTAAATGAGTTGGGAATACCTTGGGATCCAGCAGACACAAAGCCTTTTGCTTTAATGCAACAGCTTTACTGTTAGATGGGTCCGATGTGTGCAGAGCTCCTGTTGAGTGGAGATAAGTTAAATAACTGCCCATTTTTATATTTGTCAGCCCCCCTGACTGGCACAGCACGCTGCTAGTTTGGATTTGAATGTATCTCAAGAACTGTAGGGCTACCAGGGGGTGGCTGCTTGGCAATGAGACAGGCCCATTTTCATAGTGGGTGGAACCTACGACACTGCGAAGTCACATCTGCACTTGAAGTATCTACTGTTTTCTTTGAGACTTGTTTATCTTGCCTGTAGGGCTTAAAGATAATTAATGTAAAGTGTCTTACATTTAAAGTAGGGCTTGTCAGCCCTGTACAGCCAAGTTAGAGCATTACTAGCGTGGAGGACTGAGTCCCATTTAACACAGTGAATAGGCCCTAACCACTTCGAATAACATAATATAACAAGACTTTGGTTCCAAGATTAGATAGTTTCCAGCATGGTTCCAAGACCAGTTAGGTCACATTCAGACACCAGGCTGGCAACCAAAGCTGTTCCCAATGTTTTTCTTTTTTTTTTTTTTTTTTAAATACAGGTTCCCACGCTTTGTTGCTTCTGTCCTGTGCTTGGGCAAGAATATCTCAATCTGCTGTGACAGCACTTGTGCCCTGTACAGTGACTGGATTGTGATTGAGCCAGGGGTAGATAATAAGAAAATTCTGTTGCCTTATAATTGTGTTTTGCCACGTCTTAACACCTGGTTTACACTGTGTACTTCAGAAAAGTACATGTTTGTATACACCTGTGAAATGCGAAGCCGCCAAACTTATGAGGCAGTAGAAATAATGCTTCTATTGTTTATAAAAACAAAAGCAAGCTAGAGCTTGTGCCTGTACCAGAAAAGTCCCTTTACACTCGCTAGTGAAATGTTACTGACTCCTGCTTTGAAAGGCGGTGCTGCCAGCTTGACTGTTTACTCCCACGTTTGCAAATACTCTGGGCAGTGTTTGATATATGTAATTCCCATGCTTTGCTGGAGTATGCAGTGCCACCCATCATACAGAATGAAGAGCAGAATGCTGGTTTTCATACTTTCAAGTTCTCTTTGAGTTGTTTCTTTGTGTTTTGGTGGAGGTGGTGTTTGGTTGTGTTTTTTGTTTAACATAACTAAACTACTAAAGCAAGAGAATTGGATGTATAGCATGTACCAGACAGATGGAAAGGTCTGGTTCATTAACACCTTTTCTTTAAACCTGTTCCTTTTGTAGTGCTATTTCTGACTGATGGAAATTTTATACAATCCTAGAATGGTTTGGGTTGGCTGGGACACCTCCCACTAGACCAGGTTGCTTAAAGCCCCATCTAGTCTGGTCCTGAATAGCTACAAGGATGGAGCAGCCACAGCTTCTCTCAGTAACCTTTGCCACTGTTTCACCAGCCTCAAAATAGAGAAGTTCTTCCTGATGTCTCATCTAAATCTCCTCTCTTGCAATTTAAAACCATTACTCCTTGTCCTATTACTCCACTCCCTGATCAAGAGTCCCTCCCCATCTCTCCTGTAGCCCTCTTTAGGTACTGGAAGGGGCTGTAAGGTCACCCTGGAGCATTCTCTTCTCCAGACTGAACAGCTCCAGCTCTCTCAGCTTGTCTTCATAGATGAGATGCTCCAGCCCTCTGATTATCTTTGTGTCCTCCTCTGGACTCACAAGAGAATTTTACATATATATATATAAATAAAAAAATCGTACAAAAGTGTAATTACTTATTTTTATTTTAACATTTGGGAAAAATGAAAGGATTTTCTGGCTGGATGTATTCCCCAAGTCCTGCATATATTTTTTACTTTCTTTGGATACATTGACTTCTGTCTTTCCAGCTGATGTTAAATCTTCCTTGGAAACAGTCAAATCCCTTATGTATGTCTTCTGTGAGAGCTTTTTCTAGTAGCTCCATGTTATGAAGATAACAGCTATCTTGATTCATTGAATCCTAGTGCCTTTTTGACTCGTTGTAAGAGAAAGTAGAGCTGGAGCTTGTAGTCTTTCGCTGGAGAAGTTGTGTCCTGCTTCTCTCCTGCCCCAGCTGTTGCTGGTGTCTCAGCTCTGCAGTCGGTCCCCATCACCATCATTTCTCATCACGCTGCCACAGGTGGGCTTTGCTGTAAACCTGTACTGATTTTCCTTTCCTGTTCTCATAATCCTTTTTTACTTTTTCCTTATTTTATCCATCTCCCTTTATTTGCTAAATGTCCTTTCATTCTTTGTTCTTTTCACCGTACTTTTTCATAATCTGAGACCTGTGGAACAAGATTATTTTTTTTTTCTTTTAGAACATGGAGAAATGTTCCTGCTGCCTAGACAGGGATTACAGTAGTTCTGTCTTGAAATTTTAATTCCAGACTACATGGACAAGACCTGAGATGCCTCTGTTGTTATCTGTTCCTCAAAGCTATACATTAAACAAAACATGCATCTGATCAGTTTAACCTGTAATTAGACATTTTCCTTAAGCAACTGACATCTTGATAACTAATAATAATCATGTGTAGCACCTTTAAAGCCTATTATGCATGTTTATGTAAGAACACTATTACCATAATAATAAGATATCATTACCACAAATGTGCATACTGAATGAGCATGTCTTAAAGTAATCATGTGATTCCATTAATCATACTTGAAAAATGAAAGTATTTGCTGTCTAATCTCTGAAACACTATTCAAAAGATTCTGGAAACAGTAGGCCCTGTTTACTACGTGTCTCTAATATGCGGTATCTCATTTCTGGTGTCTTGGTTTTGTTTCCTGAATTGTTGCTTATCTTTCAGCTGGGGAAATCATTAGCTCTGAGACCCACAGTCTCCCATTGAAAGCGGTTCCATGCTCTGGTTTCTTTTTTTTATGCTGTTTGTCCTGGTTTTTGCCCCGGGAGTGCTGCCACCTTTTCCTAAGGCTGATGTGAAACGCACTCCTGAAACTCGGTTCTCCTTGAAATTAGATAATTGCCTTAAACAAGATGAACTGATAGCTAATTGTGGTTCTGTTAGTCCCTTGCACAGGGGGAGGAAAAAAACAACCTGTGCAACTACTGTTCTTTTTTTCTTTTAATAGAAGATCGGAAAGTTGAGGAGTGAAGTATTCTGCTTTTATGTATAAATTTGTCAAGAGTGTGACAGATTGAGTGTTTCTTACATTGAAATGATGAGCTCTATAGACTGTCCTTTTTTCTTGTTCTTTTTTTTTTTCTGGAAGAGACTTGATGACCAGAGTGAGAGTTGGGAGGAAACATTTAACCTACTGAGAAATCTGAGTAACTGAAAACAGACTTTTTTTCCATGTAGTTTTAATCCAGTTTGATGAAATAGTTTGTGTGGCTAAGAGCTAAAAAAAATAGTAAAATAATCTTCTAGATTTTTTAATGATTTGAAGATTCCTATTGTGACTGGCTTAATGTGATCTTTGGGGCACCAATGGTGCAAAGAGAAAGGAGGTTGCTCAGGTCTGCACGGAGTCCACATTCCGTCTCCTTTCCTGAAACATGCTGGTTGGTGGCTCATGGGCCGTGTCCTTGTGCGTGGTGGTGGCCATCACACTGTTCCATGGGACCAGTCTGTGTGAGGACTGAAGGAAGGCAGATGTAGAAGTTAAGAGAATAGATAGATTGTCGGTCTTTTGAAGGCATTTACTCATCCAAGCAGAGTACCCATTTGTGCTGTTACTGTTAGAAGGGAAGAACAGGCTGTTTAATCAATGGGGTTTTTTCCTGCAATCCTTTCTAAAGATAAAAAGCATGTCCTCTCTCAGTAGTTCTACCAAAACTTTTTGAGGAAAAAAGAACTAAGTGTGAAACTTGAAGCCACAGTTTTTCTATGAAATCAGTTATTGTCATTATTTTGTGTATTTTGTTTGCTCAGAAGGAATGAACTCAAAGTTTTCAGACTAAGTTCTAAGCCTTTTATAGTCTTGGGTTGTCCGGTAGCGCAGGTGTTTGTAGCTGTCAGGCACAGCCTTTTCATTCATTCTCTTGTAATTCATTAATAACAATGCATTTGTGTATAGAATGACCAAACACTGCTTTAGAAAGGCCATTCTTTTATCTGTCAGCAGTCCCACATCTCATTTAATAAGCTGCGTTGAGTCAGATTAGTATATCCCTGTGTATTTTCTTACTTAATGCATGGCATTAAGTAATCTGGAGCCTAATGAAGTAAATATAAACTAATGCCACAAAGTGCATGGTGCCATACATCTCCTTAATTACCCTAAAAGAGGGTAAACCTATAGTAGATATAAGGAATAATTTTTATTTTTTTTTATGCTGAGGGTGAAACACTGGCTCAGGTTCCCCAGAGAGGTGGTGGATGCCCCATCCCTGGAAACATTCCAGGCCAGGCAGGATGGAGCTCTGAACAACCTGAACCAGTAGATCATAGAATCATAGAATGGTCCTGGCTGGAAGGGACCTCCAAAGGCCATCTAGTCTGACCCCCCCACAGTCAGCAGGGACACCCCCAACTAGACCAGGTTGTCCAGGGCCTTGAATGTCTCCAGAGAAGGAGCCTGATGTCCCTGCTCATTGCAGGGGGCTTGGACTAGATCCTTCCAACCCAAACTAGTCTATGACTTTAAGGGAGTGATTTCAAAGATTGAGAGTATCTAGCAGAAAAATATATGTGAAATACTAGAACAGCAGAAATGGATAAAAGGCAAAAAATACCTATAGGAGTGGGAAACAAAGTGAGAGACACGTTAGAAGAGATGCGAGGACCAAAAGGACTTTCAGAATTGATTTTCTGTCTCCAGTGGCAACAGTAAGACAGGCAGGTGAGACTGAGGGGCTGGACATGAAGCAGTGTCACCAGAGGCAATTGTTGTGCCTACAGTTAGTTCCTCGTGGCTGTCAATGAAATTAAAAGGAACTACCTATAAAATGGATACCAAACAGTGTTCTCTGTCATAATGCACATTTACTTTTTGGAGCTTGTTGTGTTCTTGTGGACACTCTGGCAGTTGGACAGGAAAAAGGATTTTACCTTCGTGTTACAAACAACTCTTACAGGGGAAGGGGGCACGTGTATAGTAAGAATGAAGGAAAGAGACTCTTTCAAAACCAAGGCAAAATGCTTTCTGAAAGGGATATAAACTCTTGTGACTCAGAGTATAAACCAGCTTCTCCCAGTGTGTGCAGGAACAGATCCCTCTCCAAGCCAGTTGCTCTGTGACCACCTCCCTGCAAGGCCTCACCAACCTTTCTGGGAATCACTGGGCTTCTTTTTCTTGCGCTTTACCTGTGGAGCAGGGACAATGCTTTCCTTGTTCCCAATTAGGTTGGCAGTTTCTCAACTCCTCCATAAATCCTCAAGAAGAACTCAAGTTCTTGACCAAAAAAATTGTAGATGTATCACCAAAAAGAAGAAATTAAAAAAGTGTTAACTAAACAGCTTTTAAAACTTTGGTCCTTGTGTTTATATTGGAGGCCGCTAGGATAATGTTGGGATTTAATTCTTAACTTCAGACTTTAAAATCCTAGAAATAGAAATTGTTTCTGTTGCTTCATTTACTTGTGGGAAATGATTTTTCTTAGTTTTCCACTCTATGGGCTGAACTAAGGAAGTTTAATATATTTTATTCCGAGTTCAGCTTTTAAATGTTGCTTTATCTCTGTACAACGTGTAAGAAGCTGCATTGAATTTCCCTTCCCCCACTTTTAAATACAATTCCTTTAGGAGGAAAAAAAAAAAAAACCCACGAAGCGTCTGTGTTATACTGAGTAATTATGCCCCCTGGGAAAGAGAATATAAAGATCTTTAAAATCATTCAAGTGAGAGAACAAGCACTTTAACTTTTGCCTCGCAGGAGTCATGTATTACATTATCAGCCCCGTGCTCCCGTGTCAGTGTGTCGTGCCTTGCAGGTTAGCAGCTTTGGCAGAGGAAATGAAACCCAGTCAGTTACTGCAGGATTTATAGTAGACCTGCTGTTGCAGGAAGTGGTGAAAAGTTGATTGATAGTCCGAGGCGAAACTCTACAAAAAGAAACAGGATGTATGTTTGTTATTTTATACCCCTTTTCCCCTCTGCCCGCCCCCCACCCTCCCCCTTCTATTTCAAGGCACTCTTTTACTTTTTGTTGGCTCTGTTTATAAATCCACGATGCACTTTTCTGGTAAAGCCATGTGCTGACTTCAAAACTCTCGAAGAAATGGATATTTCTGTACCAAAAATTTGAAGCTGACGTTGTGTGCCTGCTTAATTACAGGCACTTTAAATGTTGCACTGTCTCTGTAAAATGTCTAAGAAGCTGCATTGGCTTTCCCTCCCCTCACTTTTAAATACAGAGCAAAATAAAATAATGGAAGAGTCTGTGGTAATAACACATCTATTATTAACTGAAGGTCTAAAAGGTCCTGATATTTTTGTTGAGTTATATTTTAGTGGAGTTAAAAGTGAGAGGTGAAGCACATCTAGAGACATCTCCTATCATGGTTGCAAAAAGCTGTGTGAGAAGGAGAGTATATGACAGAGATGGGACCTGATCAGCTGTGCTCTATGGGTTCATCTGCATTTAACAGCTATATCAAGAAGGGCAGTAAAACAAAATAATGTTGCTGCATATGAGCTTAAACCAGCAAGCCACATACTGCAGAGCTCACTGCTAAAGCCAGCAATCCTCAACAGGTTTATCTGAAATCCATTTTCCCTTACTGCTGAAATGCCAAAAAAGCACGGTCTTTTCTGCAGGCATCACCAAAGACTTTCAGTGGGATATTGTCTATCCTTGTGGGAAAAGTTATCCAAAATAATAATAAATGCAGGAAAAGCAGCATCTACTTTTACAATCATTGGAGAAGAAAGTTGTTTGCAACCTGGGCGAATAGTACAAGTGTTTTAAGATTTTTGGATTCTTGTTATCGAGTGGGCAAGTTCTGTTTGTGAAGTTAACTAACATATATCTTGTTTTCTGTCAAAGGTCCAAAAAGTTGGCTGCGCTCTCTGAATCCTTGCAGAAAAGGCCACTCTCAAAGTCCCAGGTGGGGTTTGAGGTCGAGGAGCTGGAGGCAGCAGCGGTGCTGGTCCAGGAGGAAGAGCGCGCCTTAGAAGCTGCTGGCACCGTTTCCAAGCAACAGCTGCCTTCCTCTGAGTCGGAGAGCAGCGAGGCTGAAGAATCCAGCAGCACTTCATCACGTGAGACAGAAGGCTCCGATTCGGAGGAGCGAGAGTCCTCCACCAGTGAAGATGGGAAAATAAATTCTTTCCGAGGCCCGTTCCGAGAGGAGAGGACAGCTCCGCTTACTGCCTCCAATGGATTAAGGCAGGGCACCAGCGCTGCGCCGTTTGAGGTTAGTGATGAAAAACCAAAGATTTCTTTGCAATCCGCAGCTGTTCCTGGAAAACTGATAGAAGAATTAGAAAAGCAAATGCACACTGCAATTAGACTTTCAGAAGAGCCTGAAGGATTGGCGACTGCGAGCTGCGTTTCACAGGAACCAGAAGAAAGCCACGTATCTGAACCTGGTGGATTTTCAAAAGATACTGCTGGGAAAGGAAATTTCTTGGAGGTGTCTTCAAAGACAAACCCACTGCTTTTATTTTGCAGCAGAAACGAAGATGAAGACTAAAGGACCGTGTTAGAACACGGTGTGACCCACCAGCAGAGCAGCTCATTGCTGTAACGAGCTGTTCCCAAGGCTATCCTGAGCTCCGGAAAGAACTTGATATTTTTCTTTTTTGTTGTGTTGACAGTTTGGAGGGCAGGACTGCTTTGAGAAGAATTGATAGGACTGTATGATAGATACCCTCATAGTTATTTTTCTTCTCTGATTCAATGGAGTCTTGGATTTGATCTCTACGTGCGGGCATGTGTAATTTCAGTAAACTTCTAGAAACATTTTTCATTAAGCTTGTTTGATACTAGAATGATGTCCTAATCAAATACAACTGAAATGAGTTGTAGCCTCATTCTAGTTATCTTTAGCTGCTGGGATTTACTTGAAAAATAGCTTCATTATGTTTGTATAAACTTGTTTATGAGAATTTGCTGTATTTTTTTTTAATTCTAAAATGCTTTATAGATAACCACTTGCAAAATAATGATTATAACTTCAAAAGTCTAAATAGTGCTGACAAATTATTTTAAAATAGATAAATATTTTCTATTTTTGGTACAAGATAAAGGAAAGTTCTCAGTGCAGAAGGGTTATAACATATTTCTACAGGATAGAAGGCTTATAGCTTATATTTCTGCGGTTCTTATGTAAGTTATTTCAACAGTTTTGCCTTGTATTTATTCTTTTGTGATGTTGCTGAAATGTTTTCACATGTGGGCTTTGCTGTTGCTTTTTAAAGGAGAGAAATCCTAATTATGTCTTATTTCTTTCTGCATATACTTTTAATATCACCACAGTAATGTTAACCAAGATGAAGAAACAATGTGGTACAGGGGTCTTGAGTGTAGGACTGAAACCAAACCTTTGCTGTCCAGACCTGGCTTTGTTATTAGTCATCTCATAGCTTTGGCCAACTCATTTGCTCCCTTTTGCTTTTATAAGATTAAAATAATCCAAACAGT
Organism: Scolopax mira; assembly: GCA_004320125.1. Classification (NCBI taxonomy): domain Eukaryota; kingdom Metazoa; phylum Chordata; class Aves; order Charadriiformes; family Scolopacidae; genus Scolopax; species Scolopax mira. The sequence goes on along the minus strand of BJBW01007485.1, from coordinate 19,427 downwards.
CAATGTATTTTGTGCTAATTTCTGTTAACTGTAGAAAGGTTCTTGAAATCCTGCAGCTGCTGCAAATTATATGCTGCTGTTCAGTTTCCACAAAAGGATTTGGGGCCAGGGACCATCAGGTTTGGTTCAATGGGCTGACAAAGCGGGAGCCTCTGGAGGAGCAAACCTGGATTACTTTTCAACCTTTCCACTATTAAAAAGTGTACAGAAATCCTAAGCTTAAAGACTTGCTCTTCACCAATGCTACACCCTGCTGGAAATCAGCAGGCGGGCACTGTTCCTGGGCTGACTCCTCTTCAGTAAGAACCACAACCCCGATCTGCCAATATTTTTTATGTTTTTAAATACCTACCAGTCGCTTAATCAGTCTCTGTCTTCGGTTCCCCAGGGGAGGAACCTTTCCCATCTTGTCAGTGAGCACTTACTCTTCTAAACGCCAGCAATAAAATCTACGGTGTAGCTGCAATTATGCAGCGTGTGGCTGAGAGAGGGGAAAAAAAGTGCTTAAAAAAAAAAGTAACCCTCTTCTCACTCTCCCCAAATCACAGGTATGGACTCTGAAACTTCCTTCAGCTTGACATGGGCTGGAGAAAGCTATATTAGTATGAGTTAGGAAATACACAATTTGTGAAAACTGATAGGTGTTTGTAATGTCCTATGTCTTTGGCTGTCTTTTTTTTCTTTTTCTTTTCCATTCTCCCATTTAGTGACAGCCTGCTGAGGACAATGTTTTTTCCAACAGACCTGCTTGCTTTTAGTGGCTGGCTGCCTCTTCTGGAGTGAGGATAACATCTTTGGTTGATCTTTTTCTGCTTTCCTCTGCATGCCTAAAAATGTCATTTATTTAGACCATTTGTGAGCCTTTTTCATCATGTCTGTCTGAATCCAGTTTGGATATAAATGTCTTTAGTGTCCCTACAGTGTGATGCCACAGTAAATGCCAGATGGGAACATGGCATGCACACAGATGTTGACTCCCAGGTAACTTAGGTGTCAATGATGTCCTCACCTTTGAGCCCCTGCATAGTTGGGCTCTGGTTCTGCCTCTGAAAACACACTGGTGCCAGCTCATTTCATGTACATCTGTGCCATGCTCTTTGCTTCTGCTTCTGCCCCTCCTCTGCCCCTGGGAAACGCTGGCTGTGGCCTGGGGCCTCTTCCCAGGTTTCTTCCCTTTTTCTCCAATGATGATGTTCACCATTGCCTTTTTGCAGAACTCTGTGTTGAGTGGTCGTGGAGTTGATGATGAATGTTGATTTTTTTTTTTTTTTTTTAATTGATTGGTAGTGATTTTATGTGACCTTTGTAGTGGTGGGAAGTTTTTCAAACTTTTCCATATTGGGTGATATTCTCCATCACACCTGGAGTGCTCAGGAGGAGCAACATCTCTATGAAAGAGAAGCCTTTGCTTCACTAAAAAGAACACACAAAGACTTTTTTTTTTTTAAACAAACACTTTTTGCAAAAGTGTTTATTTATTCGTGGCTGATACTCATACTCAAGATTTTCATTCCTTCAGAAGCAGAAGAAATTTAAGTTGATAAGTTTTTCTTGCTATCTGTTTTGCAGAACTTCAAGTGAATTCCAGGTGGATGTTCATACTTCAATCCTTTGGATGCAGGGCACAGAGGGTGGTGTCTCTGGACCAGTGCTCAGCTTTTGGAGAGTCACCTTCTCATTTCTTTCCCCCAAAGCAAAATTTAGTTCTGACGTGACTAAATAATATTTTCTCCCACGGCTTTTCTTAAGTCCAGCGTGCTTTCTGCTGGAGGTTGGCGAAGGCTTTGCTCCCTGTTGAAAGAAGAAAGCATCGATTAGAGTTGATTTACTGCAGTAAGTGATAAATATGGCAAAGAAATTGATTCATGGTGCTGAAGCAAAGGGGCTGGGCAACCTTCCGCCGTTGACACAGCTGAATGTTGTCAGAGCCTGAGCCGACTGTCTCAAGGCTGGAGAAAACAAACAGGGAAACACATGTCAAACAGATAAATAGCTCTGCTGTTCAGAGCTCTCCGCAGAGGCCGTTTGTCTCCCAGATAAGGAAGAATGCACTCCAGAGCTGGGAGGAGATAAGCTGGGAGGACAACATGCATGTGGGGTTGCTGAGATGCTGCTTGGGCCTTTCCGTGGGGAGCAAACGTGGTGCCCCCCCCACCCTGGGGGTCTCTATAGGGAGCAGCACCCAAGGAAAAGTCTTGTGAACTTGCAGATTTTTCTTCAATATTTCAGCAGCAGCTGATATTTACACCTTTACAGCAAACAGACAAATGGTGTCTGCCATCTCGGCAAGTCACTGGTTTTAAAGTGTTTTCTGAGCCAGTTTCTCCTCTTTTCCGTGGTAAGTGGTTATGTGGGCACGTGTGGGGCATGATTTTGTGTTCGCACAATGAACTTGGGTTTGTATATTGTGGTACCTGTCATTCATACTATTTTTATATCCTTAGGTTTTGGAGGAGTGAGACTACCATTTCCACAGATGCTGCATTTGGAGACCTGACCCAGCTCCTCCGTGAAATGCCTTTGGGGATGTTGGTTTGCATTTCTTTAAACCTTTTCCCCTACTCGAAAGCTGCCAAGTGTATCAGTAGCCAAGTGTCTCACTCAAGGCTGTTGGTGCCTTGGGAGTTGTGGTTCTCATCCACACCTGCTGGAGTGACTGCTCCTCTCAACCCCTGAGAATTAGACAAACCTGGCCAAAATTAGATGCCAGAAACCTCTTTTTAAACAATAACAAAAGGATGTGTCTGAAGGCTTGGCTTTATGTTCTACTGTGTATGGATACCTCTGTAAAATGGACCTCTTAGCCCTACGCCCAGGGGGATGTGTGAGGCCTCACCACCACCTGATCAATGGTTTTTCATTTTTTTAAACCTTTTCTCGTATTCAAAAGCTGTGATACAGTTGAGCACAGGTGCTTGTCTTCTGGAAAGCTCCTGTTCGGGCAATGCTCTGGCATAGCCTTTCTTTGAGTCAATAGACCAGGGTAAGACCTGCTCATCCTCATCTCTGATTTGGCTTGCACCATTCTTTTCCATGCCTGACCCCGCTTTCAGGGCAGAACCCCCCTTCTCCATGCAGTTCTTGGAGGTCCCATGTCTGAACATCACTCCTTTTGTCACGTCATCTCTTCACAGGGAGCTTGCCCATAGCATATCTGCTCTTTATGTCAATATATTTTACTTCTCATGCCTCTTTTCTACTCGGATATGGTGAGACTTCACCATCTCCTGCCTTACATGGGATGGGAGCTGCACGGGGTGAGGAAGGAGAGATGAGAAACTGCTGGGCAGGGAGCATGGAGCCAGCATTGTCCTTCAACAAAGCTGGGGAGCAGCGGTTGTCCTACCCCTCTGCAATGCCCTGGTGAGGCTCCAGCTTCATCTGGAGTACTGGGTCCAATTCTGGGCTCCCCAGATCAAGAAGGACAGGGAACTGCTGCAGAGGGTACAGCAGAGGGCTAAAGATGATCAGGGGACAAGAACATTACTCTTATAAGGAAAGGCTGAGGAACTTGAGTCTTTTTAGTTTAGAGAAGAGAAGGCTGAGGGGGGATCTGATCAATGCTTATAAATACTTAAAGGGTGGGTGTCAGGAGGATGGGGCCAGTCTTTTTTCAGTGGTGCCCAGGGATGGGATAAGAGGTAACAGGCACAAACTTGAACATGGAGAGTTCCATCTAAACATGAGGAGGAATTTCTTGGAGGGTGGCAGAGCCCTGGAAGAGGCTGCCCAGGGAGGTGGTGGAGTCTCCTTCTCTGGAGACATTCCAAACCCATCTGGATGCGTTCCTGTGCAGCCTGCTCTGGGTGGACCTCCTCTGGCAGGGGGTTGGACTAGATGATATCCGGAGGTCCCTTCCAATGCCATATCACTCTGTGGTTCTGTGGGGGGATAAAGTTCAGCAGCTGATTTTGTCAGGAGATGGTGGCTGTGTGTATCTGGCCCCCACTGTGTGAACTGTGGCTTTCCATGAAGGACAGGGAGGGCTCCTGCTCCCAGCATGGCTTTTGTCACTGTTTTTCATCCTGGAGTCGGTGACGGGGTGGATGGCAGTAAACATCATTCTCTCTAATTATGGATGTGTGAGAGATTTGGGAGTGTAACTCATAAATGGTAATGAGATGTTTGAGGCACAAATCGACGCCGTATCAAGATGAGAACAAGACTCCCCTCAGCTGAGCTCCAAATCGCCCAGGTAGTGACCCGACTGAGGCATCCTACCTGCCAGGGCTGTAATTACTTCTCATCTCCTGGCTGCAATTTTTGACAATTATGCAGAAATAGCCCATTTCCTGCAGTAAATAAATTGGGATTCGTGTTTTGCCTTGATGTGTGACTCCTCCTCCTCTAATATGTGGCATTGTCCATTGATTTGCCTAATTATGTGTATTACAACTGCATCAGGCACTGGGTAGCAGCAGGGGTCCATTCTGGGGAGAGGAGGAGGGCGATTGCTCCATCTGTTCCTCTGAGCTGCTGGGAGAAGCATCAGGGAGTGAAGTGGGAAACGGAGGGAAGGAATTACCGTTTAGTGCAGGTGCCTCTGGAAGGGGGAATCTCACTGCCAGGTGCTGGCAGGCAGCTCTCCTGAGCTCTTCGCGCGCTTAATTACCCTATAGCGAGACTTCCCGGCTCAAATTAGAGCAGGCAATTGCATCTGAAGTCTTGAAGCAAAACAGGGAACACAGCAAAGCTTAATCTGTTTCGCTGGAGAGACCTGCGTTTCTCATTTGGCAAGATTCATGTCCCGTTCGGCCGAATTTAAAAGCAGTTACCTTCAATTAGATGATGAATTATAAAATCTGAACGTGGAAGCGTCAAAGCCCACAAGGTCAAAGCATCCGGGGCAGCGAATCCACATTCCAGGGATGATAGTGTGAAAAGCAAGTGCTGTGGATTTAGGAAGAAGTTTCTTGGGGCTGTCGGAGCTGGGGGTGACAGGGAGAGCACGGGGATGAGCTTTTCAGTATTTGCTGTCCTGGACACGTAGCTTAATGTCTGTGGAGCTGCTTCTCCTTTCACACTCGGGATCTCTGCTGCTGGATCAATAGTGGAATAGGATAACGTGTTGCTTGTCTCCTGTTGATTTCCCTGCTGCCGGCAACTCCTTGGATCAGTCTGTCTCTTAGTCCGGCTGGAAAATACCCAAGGAATAAAAAACAGCCAGAAAAATGTTATGTGCCATCATAACGAGAAATGCACAGGGACTGCCATGTCCTGGGACTATAATGTCCTGGGAATAACGCACTTGGAAGGGGAAGGCTATCAAAGTTGAAGTCATGGTGTGTATCCTTTGGTGCTTTAAATTGCCTTAGGGCTTTTTTATGTGTTTCTGCTCCTTGGGACTGCTGTGGGAGTGACAGACTCTGCATCTCTACGGGTCTGATTGTGCCATTGTGGTGTATCCTAACCACTGTACCTGGCAGAGCACTCAGGAGTTGTTAGTCCTGGCGTTAATTTAGGAATCAAATTGTCTGAAATGATGTAGCACGAGTGCTACAGAAAGTTGAGATTTTTGGTCCATCCTATCCTGAGTGACCCGTCTGTCTGTGCCTGGTCCCTAGAGCTGGCGGTAAAGGCAGGAGCTGAAATTGCCTTTCCCTGAGATGTGGTCTAAATTATCATAGAATAGTTTGGGTTAGAAGGGACCTTAAAAATCATGGAGTTCCAATCCCCCTGCCCTGGGCAGGGACATCCCATCAGACCAGGTTGCTCAAAGCCCCATCCAGCCTGTCTTGAACTCCTCCAGGGATGGGGCAGCCACAGCTTCTCTAGATAAGCTAAATACTTACAGTTTTATATATATAAATAATATATATGTATATATGTATATATAAACACACTTAAAGTGCTTTTCTTCTTAACTCTGTGGTATGTGTACCTCAGTCAGGCTCTCAAATCCACGGCGTGCTGGCTGCTGTGGGAAGAGCTGAGGCGAAGGCACAGCAGCAGAGCCATCGTGGTGCCCAGGATCTCACCATGACCCCGGGTGGGAAGGATCATCAGCAGTGACCCATGGACTGGGCTGCATCCACGTGGGAGTTGTGAGGATCATCTACCAGAGGTCTAAAACCAAGCTGAGGTGCCCGGCAGCACTCCAGTCCTTCATCCCAGCTCGGAAGCATTAAGCAAAGATTTGGCACGGGGCGCCGGCGGGAAGCTCCCTTTAGTCTCCATGTGTCTGGCTGCAAACTTCATCAGTCACAGCAGTGGAGGGTATGTGGGGTCTCACAGAGTAAGCAGGATAGTTCTGTCTAAAAATTGGGGAAAATCTTGATTCCAAGATACTGATGCTAATGTGATTATGTTATGAAGAATTGCAGTGATACATCTTTCCCTACACCTGTTCTATATGGCTGAAGCAATAAGCTTGTGGAGCCTTAGCACCATGCTCTGAATGACCCCGATGAAAGTCCTAAATGATGCTTTTCTTACTGCAAAGCTGACTGGCTGCCATTGAATGTCCACATCGTGCAGGCGGCGACGGAAGCCTGGGTGTGCTCACACCCCTGTGTGTGTGTTCCATAATCAATTTGCTTTTCCAAGTGGCCAAAACCAAAAGTCAGAGGAGCTCCCCCTGTGAGGTGGTTTCCCTGGGTGCTGCTCCCGCCGCTCCTCCCGCTGGTGGTACCCTCTCGCCAGAGGAAAATGCTGCACTTCAGGTCTGAAGTGGTTGGCAGAGGCTGTAATTGAGGCTTGAAGTGACTTTCCACACAAGAACCTGCTCCTTCCTCTCGCCGCACGGCGCTAGTAAAGGAGGAGCTGTGGCAATTAGCCCCTTATGAATGGGCTGGGAAGCCTGTTTCTATTCCTGCTATTCTGTTCGGATTGTTAATCCCCCCAATTTGCACCTTAAATCCCTTAAAATAAAGCAAGTGTGGAAATGTCACGCTGATTGCAGTAATAAATGTAAAAGGACAAAATATTTATGATGTAAATAAATACTTTTTGGCCCCAACTTTTTATCAAAACCAAACTGCAATTACTGGGATATTTTTTTTAATACCGATAGTTACTAGAACAGGAATCCTGAGGCTTAGAAATATGGTTTGAGATCACTTTTCCTTAACGAATCATTAGTTTTATTAATTTAGTATAGATTCATAGGGGGAAAAGATAAACGAAAGAAAATAATGATGTATTAGGTTGGTAGGAGGTATAATTTAAATGAATCTGAGGAAGTGGCTGAAATCCCAGACCTGTCCTTTGAAAGAATTGGTTGGATTTTGGCAGGTCATGGGAAGATATTTTCGCTGATAATGTGATGCAGACCCTGATGCACGTGTTGGGGTGTGTGGGAAGGCAGGAGGGGCTGCTCTGGGGGCACCGAGAGGAGCATGTTGCCTGCTGCCTCTGCTGGGGACCCCCAGCTGCCTCCCCCGGGGGGCCTGCGACCTGCCCGGACCCTGCAGAGAGAGGTCTAGAGTTGCAGTATCAGGTTTTCCTGGCTCCTAATGTTCTTTTATTGCAGCTTCAAATTCCCTGAAATTGGCCAGATATTTCCACTGGGTCTGAGGAGGATGCAGGATGGGGGGGGGCAGGTAATTTCAGCTCATTATCCTACTGGTATTTTATCGAGTGGCCATGGGCATCTCCCGTATGCTCCTGACTCCCCGCTTCCCTTCAAATGGGAAGAGTAACTCTTCCTCTTCCTGCAGTGGTGCTCCTCAGTTAAAAATATTAAAGAGGTGAAATCTGTCTTCATATTCTATTTTCGCCTTAAACTTGCATTTTACTTACAAATTGCTGGAATTACAGGTTAATTGATGGTATATAGTAACTGGATGATAGTGCAAGATAGTGCAAGAAGGTCAGAGAAAAACCAGTGACAGCAACCAGCTGCAGCTGTCAAAGCCCCACTGCAACATAAATATTAGATGGATGTTTTATAGATTAGGGGAACCGGGCTGGATGGCTGACGGCCACAGGGAAAAGGCAAGGGCCTGTAGACATCCGAGGCTGGAAATGTGGTTTGAGTGTTAAACTGGCCGTTGCGTGACACCAGCTGTTATAAGCCATGTGGTTAAGCAGGTGTGAAATCCGGGGGGATTTGAAGCAGGAGTGAGGTGAGGCAGGAGGAGAGATGCAGAACTCCCCCGGAGAGCCGGGGCCGCGCACGCTGGGGTCCCGGCTGGATTTGGTCGGTGAGCACAGTGTGATGGTGGAACTCTGCTTCTGAGAGATGGATGCTGCCCTTCTGCCTGCCTGCTGCCTTCCCCCAACCCTGCACTGAGTGCCTGCTGCCTTCTCCGGGCCCGGCCTGCTCCCTGCCTGCTGCCAACCTGACCTGCTGCCTGCCCCGAGCCCAGCCTGCTGCCTGCCCCCAAACCTATGCTGAGCCCCGGCTGCTCCCAACCTTGCCTGCTGCCTGCTCCCAACCCCGTGCTGAGCCCTGCCTGCTCCCAGCCTTGCCTGCTCCCTGCCTGCTTCCAGCCCAGACTGCCCACCTGGAGACATCGCTGTCCCTCAAGAGAGCCCCCCAGCATGGGTTTGCTGCTGGGTTGGGAGCACAAGGGCTGTGCTAAAGCCGCAAGGAGAAGGTGTTAAAGCCATCCTGTTTGTGGAGCCCAGCTGTGTGTTCGGCCACAGGAGATGCTGCGGTCCCCCAGGCTGTGCTTGGGTTCTCCGAGCCCTGGCCTCCAGGTCTGCCAGGCTTTGATGACACTTTGTGGCACTGGAGAAGAGCCACCTGCGAGGACAAGGATGTCGTGCTCAGGTGAGGGACAGGAGAATCCTTGGCTTTTCAAACTGTTATGGGTGCTGAGGTTTTGTGTCCCGCCCCGAGCTCGACCTTGTATCTTTGCACCAACCTGGTGGAGCAGGTTCACAGGTGAGGCCACGGCTTTCCTGCCCTCTTCCCTCACTGTTGGCTTTGCATCTTGATTTGGGGGACGTAGACAGGAAAATAAAATGGACACATTCTGCTTAAACTTGAAAATAAGCTGCTGCATTGCGAATTCCATCGGCTCCCTGAGGTGCCTGGCCATGGCCTCTGCCGGCTGCGGGCGGTGGTGGGAACCCAAAACCTGGAGATTTCACAGGCAACACGAAGTTGGGGCCTGAAGAGCTATGCAAAACGAACTGAAGAACCTGATGAAAAACTTTTCCAAGTTGCCAGCCTGTATTTTTTGCTCCACTCTGGTCCAACACCAGCCCCTGGCAGTTATTTGCTGGCACCGATCAGTGTGTGGGTGTCTTTAATCTCAGATGCTAAATCAGAGCAGCAGTTTCAGTTTGTGCAAACCCTCCTGCGTTCGCTGCAAGTTCTGATTCTCTTTTTCCGTTTGCTTTTTGGTTTGGTTTTTTGGTTTTTTTCCCCCCTATTGCTACAACAATTAATTAAGAATGGTTCTGCTGAACCCTGTTGATTCATTTGGCACTTGGAAGCTTAATGAGGTGTAAACCTGCAGACTGCGGGGACCGGTAGAGCTGACACGGTAATTTATATCAATTGGGGTGATTAGCCCAGGTCCTCAATCACCGCATTGTTTCTCCCTGCAACCTGTCATAGCCCTAACAGGGGGGGCCTTAATGCTGGGTTTCTCTTGCCGTTGGAGGTAGAATGTTCTGGAGGTGCTGCTCACAAGGAGGAGCACAGCTCGGGCGACGCTTTGAGAACGGCGCCGTACAAATTGCTTGGGTAACAACATGTACTTTTCGCTCCGGAGGTGACTGAGATCCAGCCCCCAAAACCTGCCTGCTGTCTAATTTGTGTTTGCAGCTGCAGCTCTGGTGTGCAAATACCCTGCTGGAGGTATAACTGCCTGCTTGGGGTGGTCTGGTGTTTTGGGGAGGGTTTTCTTTCAAGACATAGAGAACATCTGGCCAAAGGTCCCCGTTGGTCCAGGCTGGGGACGGGGCTGCGAAAGTCACTCTGTGGGTTGCCCTGCGCCCTCTGCCCCGATGGTATTATTCATCAGTAACTCTTAGTTCTGCAAATTCAGCCCAGGGACGTTGGAACCACCCTGGGTAGCGGGGTCAGGTAGAGCAGAGCAAGGGTTGTGTGACCTCTGTGCAATCACACACACCTCAGCTCTGTCATTAGTGATGCCACTGCATCCTATTGACTTCTGTATCCCAACAAAAGTGCCACTATTCAGAGTCTTGGAAACAACTTTGTTGGTGAGGTCTTCTTTCAGTGGTGCCCAGTGACAGGACAAGAGGTAACAGGCACAAACTTCTCCATTGGAAGTTCCATCTAAACATGAGGAGGAACTTCTTTCCTTTGAGGGTGGCAGAGCCCTGGAAGAGGCTGCCCAGAGAGGTGGTGGAGTCTTCTTCTCTGGAGACATTCAAACCCACCTGGATGCGTTCCTGTGCAACCTGCTTTGGGTGGACCTGCTCTTGCTAGATGATCTCCAGAGGTCCCTTCCAACCCCATATCATTCTGTCGTTCTGTATGACAAGAAATAGAAGGAAATGGTCCTTTTTGGCAGCCGAGGCTCAGCAAAGCCAACAACAATGAAAACATAAATCAACAGGCACAACTCTGCTGTTCCAAAATAACTGGTTTGCGGGGTGAGCATCCAGATGGGCAATGCAGTTGTGCTGGCTCTGGTTGGAAGTATGTGGCCTGTTGCTGTATCATCTCCAGGTATCCCCAAACATGTGTGCCTCTTTTTGTGCTCTCCATGGTATGATGGGGATGCTTTGTGGGCCACCAGCAAGTCCTTGGTGGAGGGCAAGGGCTGGGAGGAGCAGCAAGACCATCCGTGGAAGCTGCTGCTGAAGGCAGAGGAGTGTTGGAGCATGGCCAGGAGCTCCTGTTGTGGCAGCAGCACAAGGGACAATAAATCAGTCCTGGTGATGGGGAGTGGTGTAAATCAGCCTAATTGAGTTTGGGCAGTTTTGTTTGGAGATGGTGCTATTTCTGTTTTAATGTTATTTTTTTTGGTGCTTGATCAATGAAAAAAAAAAACCAACCCCCCCCCCCCCCAATGAAACCAGAAATGTGAGAAATGGAGCTACACCAGAATAAACCCACCTTACAGTATTCCCTCAAAATTGGTCTCTAAACTGGTTAAATGGATAAATGAATAAATCTCAAAAAAAAAAAAAAGCAGTACGGTTAAGGTCTTTTTAATGTTTGAAGACCCATCACGAAACTTTGAAGTTGATTCTTAGAGTAAAGAAAATCTGTCATAAATTCTGCCTATTGGATGTTATGCTTTTAAGCTGAGCAACGAAGCTCAGGCAGATCCATTTCTGCACCAGGACACCCTGTTGTGCTGCAATTGTGTAAACTAATTTTAACTCCCTTTCTATTTTCAGTGCAAAGAGTCCTTAGAGTAAATGAGTGCTTGACCTGCAACTACTGAGAATAGGATTCACTTTGAGGCCTCTCTGAGCCCTGTGTGGAGCAATACAATTTATTTTAATGATATTGAAACTAATGAGGTTGGCTAATAGATATTTTTGAAGCCCTTTATAGGGGTTCAGTCATGGGACAACATGCCACTGGGCACAAATGCTCATTTACTCTGCAAAATGTCAGAGAATGGCCCATCTATTAGGAAAGTGCATTTTGTTTGATTTTTAAGAATACATTTCCATAAATTGCCGTCCGAGAAATAAAATAAATCAGCCAGCTATTCAGTGAAATCTTAAATGCTAATTGAGAGTCACGGGAGTGACTCAAGCCAAAGGAGAGAAGGGCACGGGGAGGGGGTTGAGCTGTTGGGGTGGCTCCGTGGGGTGTTTTCTCAGGGGCTGTGTCACCCCCGTGGTGCCCTTTACCAATGGGGCTCCTACGAACACCTTCACCCCAGGTCTATGTTGATTTCTGCTGAGGGGTACCCTGGCTAGAAACCTCCCTGTGTCCTGCCTCCCAGGCCACCAGGCAGAGGGGCTTCACTGGCTGTGCTGGGGCTGCTGCCCAAGCAGCTGGGACAGCCTAGAAGTGAAAAGTGAGCCCCAGGAGGACTGAAAAACTGGCGCAGGACCAGAAGGGTGATGGTCAAGCAGGTCACCTCAGCTCCACCATGTGAGTATCTCGGAGCAGGCACTTGGGTTACATCATGGGGAGGCTGGTACTGTCATCCCTACAGACCTGCTTGAATTGTGTGTGCTGAGATGTTCCTTGTGTGCTCCTTTCTACATATTTATTTTGCTCAATGCCAGCTAGCCAAGGTTGCCCTTTGAGGGATGATGGTCTATACCACTGGTGTATTTGTGGCCAGTTGGAGCTGGTCATATTTTCAGCATCCGCAGCACTTTCCAGGGCTTGGGGGGGGGGAAACTGTATCCTAAAGTCATTGCATCAGGGAAGGTAGGAAGAGCACAGACCTTGCAAAGTCCATTTTCCTGCCCTTGGGCATGTTGATCTGTGTCAAAACCATCCCCAGCAGCTGTTTGTTTGACCCATTCCTGAGCTCTGTCAACACTGGAGATGCCACAGCGTCTCGTTGCCATTGCCATTACAGGTTTTGTTACAGCCCACGGCACGGATGTGTTGCTATACAAGGGTGGCAGGTTTCTCTTCCTCTCAGCAGAAGTGAGGTGAAGCTCCTTTATGCCACAGAACAGCAGTAGCAGAGGGAGGGGGCAAGGCCAGCAATTAAATCAGTGCGAACACTGTCCCTGGGCAAGCCCTGAGGCTGCTCAGCGCCAGAGAGGGACCTCGGATCTGAGCGTCCTCCCATCTCCTTCCTTCTTCCTTCTGTCACGTGAAATTTAGGGTTGGATTTGTGCCATCCATCCTGTTCCTGGGTCTCAGCCCGGGGAAGGAGCGGGCAGCACCGATGGGCACCCGGGGCAGGTAGAGCTGGGGCACCCCCCAACGCCGGCTCCGCGCCGAGCAGATGAAAGATTATAGCGATCAATTTGGTGAGAAGGGAGATTTTTCTCCATCTGTCCACCCTCAAGGCTCTATTTCCTCATAAACCATTCCCCGAGACATCAAGAAAATTGAAGCTGTTCCGAAATGGAAAAAGATAGTTAGCCCAGAATGAATGAATATCCCATACACTGGCTGGCTCTCCCGAAACCACTGGGAGCAGCCAGCCGAGCCCACGGCTTTCCTGCACACCCTGATTTTTTTAAAAAATAGGAAAATGTCTTTCTAGCCTGTCGTTTTCACCCAGCATCGCTCATCTCCGAGCCCCACCGCTCAGTGAAGCGTGTTGCAAGCTCTTCTTCTCCCCTCCCCAACCTTGTTCAAAGATACCTCTTCCCCAGACCATGAAAATGGGGGGTGTGGGGGGGAACAGGGCTGAGATCCAGCCTCCCCCCAAAACTCAGCTGCTGCTGAGGCCCTGGCTGGGCTGTTAGTGCTCATCAGGAAAGCCTGGGGCTGACGGACTGGTCCTGGCCGGCCTCAATGTCCTCATTTGGAATATGGGTTCCCAGGCCCCGAGGCTTTTTCTGTCCATTTAGTAATCTAATGTCTAATGTATTTTGATTTTTATTTTTTTTCCTTTTAAGGGAATAGCGAAAGATGAGGAAGAGAATGCATTTTAAAGGGTACGTGTTTGTGAAGCTTTTATGTCCCATGCTTCAAATCCTCTCAGCTTCATTAACAGCCAGTGCAAATGGTCTGAAGCAGGAAGGTCACCTCTGGGCTGGTGCAGGTTTCCAGGTGGGACCTCGGGATACAGCAGGGGGGCACCTGCCTCCAATTCCCTCTCAGAGCTGGATGAACAGGAGGGACATAATCCTGTGTCTTTACCCAAATGTTCCCCCCATGGTTCTTGCAAGGAATTTATCTGTCTCTTCCTCCTCTGTCACTTTTCAGGGTATTTTTTTTTTTTTATTACTGCTGGGCTGGAGAACATCTCTCACAACCCCACGTAGGCGTCTTGCCAACCTGATACACACCTCTAATATGCTCATGCATTTACAGACTTTTCTTGGTGTGTGTTCTCCCAAACAAATTTTCAAAACACCTGCCAGCTTTTTTTCTCTCTTTTCCATCACATTTTTGAACGACTTAAGACTACTGGGTGCACATTTAGTGAGCTGCAGTGACAGGAGAGGTCCTGATGCAGAAGTGCTAGCCCTGTTCTGTGGTACAACCTGCAGAGCAGCTTCTCTGCATGGGCAAAGACCTCCAGAAGCTGTAGTTTCTTCTGCTGCTCCGAGGTGGAGGTGCCCAGCCAGCTGGTGCTTGTCACCTCCTCCTGGCTTGAGAATGGCTTCTGTAATGCATGAAATCTCAGCTAATATGGCAAAACTGCACGTCCCTCACTTCTGCTTCATTGCCTTTTGGGCGAGAGGGGAGGGTGGGCAGCTCATCTTCTACGAGGTGCTGCGTGTGACTTGGTTTAGCAGGTTTTAATTCTTGTTGTTCTCAAGGAGTTAACTGCTTCTTTCACGGGGAATTGAGTGGGTCAGAATATGTGTATCGCTTCGTGTCTGATGGAGGTACCCGGTGTGTGCAGGGGGCAGTGGGGTGAGGATGCCAAGGAGGGTTGAATGGGAAACCCAAGACCAGGCAGGACATCTATGTCAGTGTAGGAGGCCAGTGTAGGAGAAAGTGGCCATTCCCCAGACAGGCCTGAAAGAAGGGGTGAGCTTGAAAAGAACCAGCAATGAGAATGCTATGGATGGATTTGCGGGTGAGCATCCTGAAGGAAAAATCTGAGGGCTTGCTGTAGGTGCCAAGGAGGATGAGCTGGAAGATGCTGTTGCTCCTTGGAGATGCTAAAAGCTGCAGGGCAGCCCTCAGCCTCCCTCCTAGCCCTCTTCAGCCTACGGATGCTCCAAAGCCCTGAGGAAAGAAGGCACCACGTGATTTTAGTTTTGCCTAAAGCCATGTTTCTGCCAGGAAAACTTCTCCCACACGTCCTGATCTGAGTCTGCATGGGCAGCCCCCAGCAGCTGGTGCTGACTCCCACCAAAGTCTGGTGGCTTAGGCAGGGAGGCCACAGCTGCATCCCAAAATAGTTGAGGTCCTCATGAGATGGAGACTGATGACCTCAGTCCCAGGGAAAGAAAACCACCTGATCCTACACAAATCCCCTAGGCATGAGCCGTAGGCGATGCTGGAGGGTTATGGAGCAAGAGAGAACCTCATGGGAGCACCTCGCTGTTGCTCCAGCCTGTTGATGCTGCAGGTCAGGACTCGGGTCCCCCTGTTGTCCCCATCCCCCTGCTGTCTGGGTCCCCCTGCCAGCCCTGCCCCATGGCTCCCTCTGGGCTTTCAGATGCTTCTACATCCGTAGGAGTATGGAGGAGCATGCTATTGTAAGCACAAATGCAGGACCAGTCCTTTTCCTACCAGCTGTCAAAAAGTATTATTTAATCTCAAATAGCTCTCGGTAGCTTTTTTTTTTTCCCTTTTTGTTGCTCTTGTTTCCTCTAGTTTGTTTTAAGAAGGTTGTTGAGTGTGAGAAAGCAGGAAGCGGTGTCAATAACACAGTGGGTTTTTCATTTTCACAGACACCCTTTGAACTCCCTTTACTCTGCCTCCCCTCCAGTTACATTTACACACCCTATAAATAACCTTCGAGTGCTTTGAAATGCCTTTATTAAAGCTAAAAGGGATTTTTTTTTCCAAATCCAGCATTATTTTCTACATTATCTGTAGACAACCTTCAGAATAATTATTATAAATGGCTTTGGGTTTTAACCCGTTTCACTGTGATGCTAAAGGAGAAGGAAAGCCGTGCATGAAAGCAGCAGAAGCTTGTGGAGGAGATGATGGATGTGGTGGGACCCCACCAGCCCCAAGTCTCCTGGCAGCTGTGTCCATGGGGCGAGGGGAGCCGAGGCTGAGCTTGGTTGGTGCCTCAACTGTCCCTGGTCCTCCCTGTGGATACCTGCAAGTTCCCGTGTGAGTGCTGGATGTTTGCATCCTCAAGTCCCTGCAGCGGATGGATCCACTGGAAAGCACTGGGAGTAGCATCTGGGGAGTGAAGAGGTGAGATTTAGAGCTGACTCAGTGGAGCAGATGCAGGTGCACACCCATGAGCAGATGGAAATGTGTCCTCTCTGCACCTTGTGAGGGGACCCAGGGCCGACATCCTCATGTGTGGGATGAGTCCAGCACAATATGACTTTCTGGGGTGGGTTTCTGTTGCTTAGTTGTTTTTAGGCTTTGCCTTAGTAACCCTATGAGCACTCCTGTTTTACACTGAAATAAATCATAAAATTATCAAGTCTTCCATAATAACTCTCTGCTGCAAGAAGTGCTGTGTGTGCTTGTTTTCCCATGCCAGAAGCAACCACTGGTCTTGCAATAAGGCTTTGGGACACCCCTGCTTCAGGTCTCCCTCTTTCCTTCTGCTGTCTGTCCTTGACAGGGCAGCAAATTGATGACAGAACCACCCTTGTAGCTTTTATTGACCCATGTTTCTCTCTTTTCCCAGTTTTTGGATAGTAGTCATCACTAAGGCTGGGGCTTAAAGGAGTACTTGATAGAAGTTTTGCTACTGTCTCCTGGAGTCAAGTCACTGGGACACCTCCCAGTCCCGTTAGCGTAGCACTTAATGACAGCAGATGAAGCTTTCCAGAAACTTAATGAACCGTGAGGTAAGACCACTCCTCCCAATCTTTCAGCCTGAGGAAGTATTTGTCTCTGCCTCTTGTTATCTCAGTGAATGATGAAAATCTTGTGCACCATCATCGATCTTCAAGTTTCTGTATCAACTGGTACGATGGCAGGAGGTAACTCCTCCAGCTCACCCGTGTGAGGGACAGGGGGCTGTGGGGTGTCTCTGCAAGGCTTCTTGATGAATGTCCCTTGCAGCACTTTCTGATGAGGGATGGTGCCACCTGCTTGTACCAGGATAGCAGCTACTCTGCTTCAGTGTTTAACAGCCCCAATTTTTGGTGAAAGATTAAGGCTTGGGGACATTCCTTACAAACTATCTAAGGCTCTTAAGGCACTTGTCACCTCCATTGACTAATCTTGTCACCAGTTTCAGCCTGGCCATTTATATTTTCTGGAGCAAAACAAGTCTTTGACCTGCAGTTTAAAAAAACCCCAAACAATACAAACTGGTAATATATTTTGAGCCATAGAAAGAAAAGAAATCAGCAGGTGGTTGCACTGTCCTGTAGGTCGTGCCACGTGATCTTCCATAACTTGGCTTCATTGGCAAAAATATATTTTTGAGGGTTGTTTTATTAAGA